>CAUYRT010048563.1:0-31612 GCA_963574885.1 Lepilemur ruficaudatus
GGCAGGTTTTCATAACAATACTTAATACATTCAAATGATAAAAGTTATACGTACTGTGCTAAGAGGAGTTGAAATGGGTTTTCAAAAGGGTGATCAAAGTCATATCTGCAGACAGCTACATAGAAATCTTTGGTATCAACAGAATAAAAAATTATGACCTTACCTTGTAATAACGGAAATAGTCCCGCTCTTGCAATTTTTTTATTTTGGGGAAGATTTTGTAGGTATTGAAGTTATCAATGCTGTTAATATCACACAAGCAATCATCCAGAACTCCAGCAACCTAGAATGCATATATAAAATTTAAAATATGTTAATTACTGATGTTTCAACCTTAACAAATCTATTAGATAAAAAGATAATTTATTCATTCAAGTTAGCCAAGTGTTTGCTGATTAAGATATATAACATTAAAGCAGTCACTTACTTTTTACTGTGGTCAATGAAATACAAAATAGAAAGATCAGATATACCCATTCTGAAGAACTAAACTTTCTTGTTTAGTGTTCAAAAAGAAAGATAATCAATTCTTTCCTCTGCCTAAACATAAATGAAATCCAAGGAAACAACGCAATATTAAAGCAATCTCTTCCCAAATTAACCCAGAAGTCACAAACTGTAATAATACAGGCACTGCTGTAGTAACCCATATCTTTCCTTCAGGCTGTCATTCATGGAACACTTATGTGATGGGTATGGTGCTAAGATTTTTATCTCAGTTACTCTTTAAAAGTATTCTATGAATAAGGTATTATTATCTTCATAGTATTACATATAAGGAAATTAAGGTTTAGCAACCTTAAAATAATTTTTCCAAAGTAGAGATGGAACTTATACCCAAATCAGACTTTAAAATCCATGCTATTATCCAATACTCAAGGTATACACTAATCCAAGAAGAGAAATTTATATTTACAAAGTGAATTCAGAGTCCAAAAATTCCATAAAGCATTCCTTGGCTAAATTAGAAATGGGACTCATTGATTTATATGCACAACTTGGATTTATCTTCCAGGAATTACTCTGAGTGAAAAAAGCCAATCCCAAAGATTACATATTATATGATTCCATTTACAGAACTTTTTTAAATGAAAAAATTTTAGAAATGGAGAACAGATTACTGGTTGCCAGGGATTAGGGACTAGGATAGGGGATGGGAGCTGGAGTAGGACAGGGTGGTGGGAAAGGGTAGTGAGAAGGAGGTAGTGTGATTACAAAAGGGCAGCAGGAGGAATCCCTGTGGTGATGAAACTGTACAGTGTCCTAACTCTGGTGGTGAATATATGAACCTACATGTTATAAAATTGTACAGAACTAATACGTACACACACAACTGAAACAAAACTGGGAGAATCTGAATAAGTAGATTCTATCAATGTCAATATCCTAGTTACAATACTGTACTATATGTTTGTAAGATGTTACATCCTGGGATAAATAAAGGATACATGGGAGATTTCTCTGTATTATTACTTGCAACTGCATATGAAGTTACAACTATCCCAATTTGAATTTTCAATTAAAAGCAAAAATGGGGCTGAGCTTGTTAAAGGTTATCCATGTAGTCCATAGGAGAAATACATGCAAGCAATGATCAGAAAATGGAAACCCGTCCTTGCCAGCTCTTTCTTTCTCATTCTTTCTCCCTAGAAGTATAAATGTGTCCTCAAACTCCCTACAACATAGAGTTTGAGCTATATTTTCGAAAGAAAAAGAAGGAGGAATCATTATCAAGAATTCTAGCTCTGGAATTCTACATGCTTTGCTGTCTCACTTACCAGGATCCCATGACTAACTCTCAAATTTCATTCCATTGCTCTCACTATCTACAAGACTTCAAATTCTAGCCCCCTAAATAACAATAGGGAAAAAAAACACAAACCAGGCCGGGCATGGTGGCTCACGCCTATAATCCTAGCACTCTGGGAGGTCGAGGCCGGCAGATTATTTGAGCTCAGGAGTTCAAGACCAGCCTGAGCGAGAGTGAGACCCCGTCTCTACTAAAAATAGAAAGAAATTAGCTGGACAACTAAAAATATATAGAAAAAAATTAGCCAGGCATGGTGGCGCAGGTCTGTAGTCCCAGCTACTCGAGAGGCTGAGGCAGGAGGATCACTTGAGCCCAGGAGTTTGAGGTGGCTGTGAGCTAGGCTGACGCCACGGCACTCTAGCCTGGGCAACACAGCAAGACTCTGTCTCAAAAAAAAAAAAAAAAAAATACAAACCAGAAAACTTTCTAGGTTTTTTAAAAGTAATTTAAAAGAGTGATTGTTCTTTCTTATGACTTTTAGTTTATAAACCACCATGTTTTATTACTTTAAAACATTTAAATTGTGGTATGGGATGAGTTAAGGCACACAAAATTACCATGTGCATATTTGTAACTTGTAAAGATTACTAAAACAAAAATCTGTGTAGCACGAAAATTTTAAAAATATACTGCCAGTATCCTTTAAGTCCCTCCTTAATTACATCTGCTCTTCTCCCTACAGGTAAAAACAAATCTTATTTTTGTTAATAATTTTACTTGTCTTTGTAATGCATCCCTAAACAATATACTTCAGAGTTTTCCCCATTTTTGAACTTTAATATAAATTGAATCTAATGTGGGAATTCTTCTGTAATGTACTTCTTTTGGTAACACTTTATTTTGGCATCTATCTATGATGAGGAGGTTTGTAGTAGTTCATTCATTTTCCCTGTTGTGTTTCATGATATAAAAAATCAACCACCGTTTATTCATTTTATTGTTGATCCATACAGCAGGCAGAATACCACCCCCAAAGATGTCTATGCCTTAATTTCTGAAGCCTGTAAATATATTATTTTTACATGGCAAAAGGGACTTGAAGATGTGGTTAAATTAAGGATCTTGAGATGGGACAATAATACTGGATTATTCGAGTGAGACAAATGTAGTTACAAAGTTCCTTGTAAGAGGGAGACAGGAGGGTCAACGACAGAGTCAGAGTCAGAGAGAGACTGGAAGATGGTATACTGTTGGCTTTGAAGATGCAGGAAGAGATCACAAGCCAAAGATCATGGAAAACTCTAGAAGCTTGGAGAAAGGAGACACCAGAGAAAATGCAAACTTGCTGATACCTTGATTTTAACTCTGTAAAACCCATTTTCAGACTTTTGACTCTTAGAACTACAAGGTAATAAATCTATGTTGTTTTATGTCACTAAGTTTGTGGCAATTTGTTATAGCAGCAATGGGAAATTAATATTATCCATATTTAGACTGTTTTCAGATTTGGCTAAACAACAATGCTACACATTTTTGTACATATATCCTGATATACATGTACAAGAGTTTCTCCAAGTTATATGCTTAGGAATGGAATTGCTGTAAGTACATGTTCAGCTTTATTAGGGAATGGTGGGCTCACTTTCAAAACATCTATACCAATTTACTATCCTACCAACAATGGATGAGAGTTACTGTCAAGCCATATTCTTACCAATATTTAATATTAATCTATGCTTTCATTTTTGCCAATCTAGTAAGCATGAAAGGGTATCTCATTTTTTAAATTGCACTAATAAGGTACAATGTTCATATGGTTTATAAGACATTTGTATTTCTTCTTGTGTGAACTGCCTATATCTTTTGTTCATTTTTTTACTGGATTATTTTTTTCATACTGATCTGTAGAAATTAATACTGTTTCTTCCTTATTCTTGTATATTCTTCTACAACTCCAATTAGACATATTAGACCTTCTTATTCTATTCTCCATGTATCTTAAGTTCTCTTTAATATTTATTATCCTATTGCCTCTTTAGATTTAATTCTGAATGATTTATTTGCATTTATCTTCCATTCATTTATGTATTCATTCATTCAAAATATTTACTGAGGCCTAACATGAGCTTTGCACTGTTCTGTATGCTGGAAATGTAGAATTAAAAGAAAAGAAATAAATAAAAATCTCTGCCCTCAAAGAGTTTATGTTCTCACAAGGAGAAGAGAGGGAAAAAAATGAATGAACAAAGTATAGAGTGTTAGATGGAATAAAGGGATATGGAAGAAAACAAGGGAATGGAAACAGATTGCAGAATTGGGGCTGCTACCATTTAAAATGGGATAGTTATGGAAACTCTCATTGAAATCTGGCAAACCTTGAAGAAGAAAAAGGAGCAAGACATGCAGATATCTGGGGAAAAAGCATTCCAGGCACTGGGAATATTAAGTGCAAAACCCTGAGGCAGTAAGTTTACTCAATGTTTTTTAGGAATGAGGAGGACTATGCAATAGGCAAAAAGGAAGGAATTAGAAGACCACAGTAAGATTTTAGCTTTTACAAAATCTGGGATGTTTTCTCACATCAACCAATTCTCCAATTCTCAGAGACCAAATGGGTATCCAATAATTCAAATCTGACACTATCCAGAATTACTGTAGACTCACAGGGCTGAGAACCACAAGATAGCCCCAACTTCAGATGCCAATCTTAAGTTCTGGGCCACTCATTCTTCTGTCAGCTATTATAAGGGCCTGAGGCAAGAATGTATTTGCCATGTTTGAGAACAACAGGGAGGCTAGTGTGGCTAGCATTTGTATAAGGGAGAAAAGATCATGGGAAAAGCAGATTGGGGGAGGGGGGATAAAAATTTTGGTTCCTGACATGAAGTTTGAGATACCTAATAATCACCAAAGTAGAAATGTTGGGAAAAAAGTTGGATACATGGATCTAAAGCTGAGAATCCCAGTCTGGAGACTAAGATTGAGAGTCAGCTGTATAGATGGTATTTAAAGCCAAGAGACTAGATGAGATAACCAAGATTGAGAGAGGAAAGAGAATGAGATTTGAATCCTGATGTTCAAACGATTAGTAGTCAAGGGTAGAGGATGAAGAACAAAGGATACTATGAAAGACTGGCCCAACAGACAGAAAGAAAACCAGAGAAGTTTAGTTATCCTGGAAGTCAAAAGAAAAAAGTATTTCAAGGAGAGCCAGTGAGGAGCTGGGAAAAAATGCTACCAACAGGTAAAGCTAACTAAGGTTTAAGAAACAACCACTGTGAGACCAACCTGAGCAAGAGTGAGACCCCGTCTCTACTAAAAATAGAAAAATTAGATGGGCATCATGGCACATACCTGTAATCCCAGCTATTTGGGAGGCTGAGGCAGGAGGATTGTTTGAGCCCAGGAGTCTGAGGTTGCAGTGAGCTATAAGGACACCACTGTAACACTCTACTCTACCCAGGGCAACAGTAAGACTCTGTTTCAAAAAAAAAAAAAGAGAACCACTGGCCTTAGCAACAAAGAGCACATGAGTGATCTTGACAAGAACAGTTTCAGAGGAACAGTAGGGGCAAAAGTCTGATTGGAATAGGCTGAAGAGAATATAGAAGAACCAGAATAGGAGAAATAAAATAAATATAATTCTTTCGAGTAGTTCTTCTAGAGAAGAAACAGAAAAAACGAGGCAGAGACAGAAGGAATGTGTGGGTCAAGAAAGAACCTTAAAATAGTAGAATTAACAGCATGTTTTATCATGACAGGGAAAGTCCATTAGAGAAGGAAAAACTGATGATCTAAGAGAGAAAGAGAACATTGCTGGAGCTATGGCCTTGAGTGGGAAAGAAGGAATGGGACATAATATACAAGTGGAGGTAGCAGCCTTTGATAAGAATACTAACAGGTCACCTATGGTTTCAAGTCAACATATGTCGGTACAGAGACTAGTGAAAGGATAGATGTGAATTATTCTACAGAAGTTCTCTTCTGATTTCTCCAATTTTGTTAGTGAGGAACTAATCTGAGAGTAAAGATAGAAGAGGTGGTGATGGTAATTAAGTAGAAAGAAAAATTTTAGACATGAAATGGTTGTCTAATAATCATTTCTTAAGCTGTATATAATCAGCTATTTAATCTCCATTGAGTTTTTAATTTCATTTCCAGAACTTCTGTTTCATTATTTTTTAATATTTTTGGCCATTCTATAAAATTTCTTGTTCCCTTTTCATACTTTCAAGTTTCTCTTTTTTAAACATATTAAACATTAATAATATTAAATTATCTATCTGATAATTTCAGAATCTAAGGTCATTACATGTCTGTTTCTGTTGTCTGTTTCTAATATCTGATTCATGATGCCCTGTTTCCTTGTGTGTTTTGTGATTTTTTTACTGCTAGCTATTTATTATTCTTGGCACTTTATCTTTGAGAATTCTTTAAGGTTTGACTTAAAAATAAATTCCTCCAGAGGAAGTGGATATTTGCTTTTACCAGTAACCTGGAGCATACAAATCTGGAACTGCTATAAATTAAATTTCCCCAGCACAAGTAGCATGAATTTGGCTTGCAAATCTGTGTAAGGGCTGGCTCATGGTTACAAATTCCCAAGGGAATTTTTCCTCCCTCTCCTAGCAAGTTTCTTTATATTCCCTTTACTCATAGTGGGATTCATATCCCACTTACCCTCACATTGAGGATGTAGCTGCTTGGAGTTCAGGCTTTATGGTAACATCTCTTATTAGTTTCCCCCTGTTGGACAGAGACAGGTGTTATTTCTTGTCCACTCCACCCCATGCAAGTGTTAAAGCAGAAGCTTTAGGTCTTCAGTAATGGACTGGTACAGCACTATTGGAGTCCCAAGTTTCTGGCTTTTCATTTGTTGGGGGGATCTGTGTATTACTTGATTTCATGCCACCTCACAAATGCATTTAGAAGAATTTAATACATATCTGACTAAAATTACTTTTTATAGGAAGATTGTTATATCACTTGTATACAACATGCCTTTAGTTTCTAGCACTTCACCAAACTACAAAGCATATTTGCATTTCATTCATAAGAAAATGGGGCATGAGACATAGAAATGCATATCATTTTATGTGCTCAAAAATATTTTTCTGCTTTTATTGCAAGGAGATATATTCACAACACCTATCTTAAATGACTTTGATTTCTTATGAATAGAGATATTCTCCAAAAATTCTAATTCTCCCCTTTCTCTTTACTGTTTTTCTACCAATTTATTACATGTAAGAAGTGAAAGAATTGGCTGAGTTCCACTTTTGCTTTTCTTAGTATCCTTCTGCTTTGCTATACTATAGAGAAGCAAATATACTAACATACCCTGTAGAACAGAAGGGGCCATATTAAGTCTCCAGTTTAATGTCACTCAAGTCATTTAGGCTTCCTGAACAGTTACCTCAATGACCCCATTTCTAAGAAATGTATCAAATAAAATGAGATAGTATATACTTACACATGTTGCAGATTGAAGCACTATTTAAAAAATGATCAAACACTATAGCAAAAAGTACTGCTGAAAACAAAAACCAAATACATTCATTTCTGAAGACTGTTTGGCACAATGCTATTTTGAATATGCACAAATCTTTAACTGCTGAACTAATATATATTCATTTGAATATAATGAAATTAAAAGTACAGATGCAATTATAAAACATTAATTACACATAATTAGTGGTAGATGAAGAAATCTAAAATTAGCCTTCTAGATTGGTGATAAAGTATACAATTAGTATGTGCTACATAAAAAGAAAAGAGGGAAATAAGAAATCCTATTTTAGAAAAATAGCTAAATGCAAATTCCACTCAAAAACACCCAACTAGTAATTAGAAAATAATTTTGCCAAAGACAATTTAGAAAATTTACTTTTTGCAAGTCGGCCCAGATTTCCACTATTTATTTCGGTGTTATCCAAGTGGGGTCCACGAGGTAGTCCCAAGGATAACAGCATTACAGTCACTGACTTTCAAGGCTTGCTTAAAACGCTGACTCCTGGGTCACTTTCCAGATGCACTCAATCAGTACATCTGGAGGTAGGGCCAGAAAAATCTGTATTTTAATATGTTCTCCAGTATCAAACGTTTTCCTCTTTTATTTTTATGAAGTCATTCATTTAAAAATATTCAAACATGGTTACAAATGGAATATTCAGGCCTTTTGGGATTTAGTGTGGGGTACCCTAAAACCATGAAAAAAAAATGTCTCAATAAATTCAAGAAAACATGTTTACAGGGTTACACTCACAGTTACCTTCAATTTTTCTTAGATGAGCATTAATTGCTTCAAATGACATTTCCCCTCATTATCAGGCCACCTGAGACACACGTGTGTATGTGTGTGTGTGCATGTCTCGACAATGCTGCCACTTCGCAGCAGGTGCAGACACGACACAGCAGCACCTGGCAATCTGTTCAAAGTCTCAGAGATTCTATTTAATAAAAAAGAAGCAAACACCTCTCTTAAGGCAAAAGGCTCTGGTCAGCTAACCCTCCGATTTCCAGCACATTAAAACACTTCCGTAATACTCGCTTCACAAAGACAACCTCCAAACTCTCCCGCCAGCACCTCACTGCTGACAGAGCCAGAGCTTCCAGCCACCAGCCAGGAGGCTAGACTCGGACCCCTCGCTCTGCCACCTGGGCGAAGCCGCTTAGCAAGCAGAGCACAGCGGGGGAAATAAAGCTGTCCTGAGCAAGGGAAGATGCTTTACCAAGACCAGGAATCTCCAAGTCGAAAAGTTCAAGGAAGTTAAGCCCTGTCCCCGCGTCAACCCGCTCGGCTTTGGCGGGGCCTCGGGTTCTGTTAAGAAAGCCACCTACTCTCAGCCTCCCCTGCCTCGTTAACTCGTGAAGGGAAGGACGTCACCATGCCCACCAGCGCTCTCTTCGCAAGACCGCCGAGGTTTTCATCCCGGTGCCCTTTCTGCCACACTCCCAGCCGCTTAAAACATTAGAAAGAGAAAAAAACGAAAACAGCTCCCGGGACCGTCACCATCTTCCTCTTATGACTGCCATCACCCCGGAGTGTCGCCGTCCCCGCACACCGCAGGCGTTTCCTGCAGTTGACCGACCGTCAGGTCTCTGCCCCCCAGATGTTCCGTTCGTCGGAAATCACCTCAGGTCCAGCCGGGTCCAGCCCGGCCCGGCCCGGCCCGGCCCTCTCCACGCCACAGCCGCTACCCGTTCGCAGCGGCCACGGGCGTTCGGCCGGGGGTTCCCGGCCCGCCATCACTCGGGCTTACCTGGGCCTCGGCAACGCTCAGGAGGAAGCTCAGCGTGACCAGCAGCTGCGCCGCGGCCGCCGCCCCCTGCCCGCCGTCCCGGTGGACCCCCTGGCTCATGCTGACCTCTCCCACAGCCGCGGCCGGCCGGGCCCCTCGGGGCCGGGGAACGGCGGGCGGCCCAGGCGACGACCCAAGGGGACGGTTCCCGCCGGCCAAGCGACTCCAGGGTCAGAGGTCTGCACGCCGGTCGGGAGGCGGGGGAAGCTCTCCCAGGCGCCCGGCAGCTGCAAGTGAAGCCGGAAAGCCGAGAGCCCCCGCTTCATTCCCCCAGGCGGCCCCGCCCCCGACCTCCTCGGCTCCGCGGCCACGCCCCCGAGCGCGGGGCCTTGTGGGAGTTGTGGTCCCGAGCGGCCGCCTGAGCGCCACGGCCGGAAGGCGGAGCGGGCGGCCGAGCAATCCCGGGAACTACAACTGATGAGGCCGCTCCGCCTCCCGGGGCCCTCGGCGGCCAATGGGGCGGGACCACGCGGGCCTCCAAAACACCGGGAGGTGCGGGCGGGGAAGCAGGGCGCCCTCTTCCCAGACCTGGCCAGCTGTCGCCGCGCCCCGGGCGGTTGCTCAGGGAAACGAGGAGCCTCTCTGCGATGACCGCTGCGGTCCCCGAGCGCGTTGTGGCTCCCGAACACCTCAGACTCCAGGCTCCAGGATTTCGCCCAGTACGAACGCAAGTTAGGAACCAGTAATGGGGCATCTTTGACTTTCGACCTGAAACCCTTGCTTTGTCTCATTCACTTACTTGTAGCTTCCCGTCACCTGCAACATACAGAGGTGGCTTCAGCTCCTTTTATTTTACACGTCCCAGACGTGTTCCTGCCCCCACGCCTATGTTGACACGTGCAAATATAATGCACTTTAAAGCATGAAGAGAAACCCAAAGTTTATGATGAAATATGGGAATGAAGATAAATGCACAGAAAAGCTTGGAGTGACATAGATTGGGCTCAGATTTTAGCACTAAAACATTCTAGTTATGTGGCCCTTAATTCTCACCTCAAATATTGTTTTAGGATTACATACGATATATTGTTCTAGGATAGTGCCTCGCATCTAGGAAGTGCTCAACAAATGGTAACTGCTATTTTATTATTCTTGATTTCTACAAAAATAGCAATAGGTCATCTTACATTTATGTCGTATATATTAGTTTCTCATTGCTGCTGTAACAAATTACCACAAATTTAGTGGCTGGTAACAAAACAAATTTTTTATTCTATAGTTCTGGAAGCCAGAAGTCCAAAATGAGTCCTTAAGGCTGCATTCCTTCTGGAAGCCCTAGGGGGCAATATGTTTCCTTGCCTTTTCCAGCATCCGGAGGCGACCTGCATTCCTTGGTTCCTGACCTTGCATCACATGGTCACATCTTCACTCCCTCTCCTTCCCTTGTCACATGCCTTCTTTTTAAGACCCTAACTCTACTGCCTCCCTCAAATAAGGACCCTTGTGATTACATTGGGCCCACTCACATACTCCAGGATAAACTACCATCTCAAAATCCTTAATTTAATCACACCTGTGAAGTCCCTTTTGTCATATAGGTTCCAGAGATTAGGATGTAGACATTTATGGAGAGCCACTAATCAACCTGCCACATAGTGCTTTATACCTTTCAGAGCACTTTCACATAGGAAGGCTGTCCTGAAAGTATCCAGCCATTGTTAATATAATGAGAATGGTTATAGTCTCTGTGACATCTCTGTAATCTGGCAGCCAAGGAGAGTGGACTGGGATGCACATGTGTGAACAATGACGCCCTCGCTGTGCTAGTCAGTGGGGCTCTAGAAACCATTGAGTAAACATGTGTACTGTGTGGCTCCTCCCATTCAAAATGACTGAGCGAGTAGAGCAACACATCTGCATCAAATTTTGCGCTAAGCTTGAACATTTCTCTGCGGAAACTATTCGGATGATTCAGAAGGCTTTCGGGGACAATGCGATGAGTGCAGTGCAAATAAAAGCATGGCACAAACACTTCAAAGATGGTCAAGAATCTATTGAAAGTGATTCACGTTCTGGAAGGCCTGCAACAAGCAGAACACCTGAGAATGTTGAACATGTACGGGTTAGGTTAAGAGATTCTGGGACAACTGTGTGAGGTCCCAAAGTGCCTACTTTGAAGGGGACTGCAGCTTCATTGTCCTATGTACGATGTTTCTTGTATCTTGTATCCTCTTCCATAAATGTCTCTATTTTTCATACTACATGGCTGGATACTTTCCGGACAACCCTGGTATTGTTCCTCAGGACTTGCTACATACTTTTCAGGGCCTAGTGCAAAATGAAAATGCAGGGCCCTGGTTCAAGAATTTCCAGACAGTGATAGCAGAGCATCAGGTCAAATGCAGGGCCCTAGGTGACTACACAGGTCACATGCCAATGAGGCCAGCCCTGTCCGTCCCTTTTTCTCTTCACCAACTCTTTCCCTTCTGCCTGCAAACGTGTCCAGATCTTCCCTAGCTTAAAAACAAAAGGAATTGTTGCTTGATTTTTCCAGCTACTTTTCCATGTCTCCTTTTCTTTTCTCTGCCACACCTGTACTTCCTGTTCAGCCATTCCCCTCTTCCCCTGGTATGAATGTGCTTTTGATAAGAGAGAGCTTTCCTCTTATCAAATCCTCAAATCCAGGGAGCTTTCCTCAAGATTCCTTATCTGTGCTGCATTTGATGTTAACACTTCCTGGGATTCTGTTGTACAAAACTTTAAAAATGTGGGTTATACATTTTCTTATTATAAAATTTCAGGTCCTTCAATGGCTCTCTAGTGCCTTTGATATGTAGAGCAGAATCCATGGCCTGCAGTTCAGAGCCCTGAAAGATTTGCCATTGAAGGAAAAAGGAGAAAAGCAGACAGGGAATGCTAATAATGGAGTCGGATAGCTTTTGTCTTCTTAGTTACCTAATCCAGAAACTAATGGGAACAAGCTCTCCATATTTGTTTGTTTTCAGCTCAGAAGCCTAGCATATGACTTCTAGGGACAAACAGGTTTTTCTTGGTGAGTGAAATTGTAAATAACAGGTGTTTGTCATGACGTCACAATCTGTTTTAGTGTTCATTGATATGAGTGGTTTGAGGGGATTGTTCTTCTTTGATCTCTTACCCTGTACTGTTTATCTCTGCTTTCTCTAAAATCAACTATACTGAAACCAGCATTGTGAGAGGCAATGATGATGTGATATCACCCATGCTTCCTGCAGATGATGCTCAGTTTGAATCTTCCCATCCCTAACGCTGTGGTTGGAAGTTGAAACAGGAGGAAAAGTGCATACCCTAAACCCCTTTTGTGATTGCAAGCCACAAAAATCAGATACAGCTAAATGTTAAAAAAAAAAAAAACAGCAAATGAAAAGTGTGGAATCACTTACGTTACTGAGGAAGATCTCACCACTCATGCCTCTGAAAAAGCAAGTCCATCAGGACAGAATTCAAGGAGGGACTCTAAGGAACAGAAACTAATGGACAGTCTCTTCCAGGGTATCGCCTTTGTGCTGATCAATTCGAATCACTTTTAGTCGTTTGTCCCTCCTATCAAAATTCACATTCCTTCTAGAGTTTAGAGGAAGCAAGCACTTTGACTCACTATCCCACAAGAGTACCAGGAATGTGCAAGAGGTAGTTGCACAAATGAATAGCAAGTGCTGCTACCTCCTCTTTTTAGTAGAGGGGAAAGGGATGTTTCCTTCAGGAATTTGTGTTTTTATCGAGTACTCCATTCAAACTCATTTTCTTTACCCCAGCTTATATTGACACATTCATTAAAGTATCACAGATCCTGGCTGCAGTACACCAAAAAAAGCAAACATCAGGACACTGGCTGACCAGAAATAGCAACAATAGGCCTATCGTTGCTTATGTCATTTATGATTTACTGTCATCATCGAGGTTACATGAATCTAATTACCTGGAACTAAGGGTATAGAAAAACTGACCATGTTTTTTGAATGGAAGAATTCATGAGACTCCAGATCTACTAATGTGAGAAGGATCAGGACCAGCTATGTCAATCAGTACAATCCCTTATTGTAAGCAACAATCATTTAGAATTGATTTGGTTGAGATAGATTATGGGAGGGGGTGGAACAACCCTTAGCACAGATGGTAATTTCACTAGGGCCACCATGACTCTATTTCCTGTGATTCTAAATGGAGCCAAACAGAATCAACCATGGATGACCTCAGTGTGTTTCTCCTTTTCACATGGATAGTGTCAAATGTGCTTAAGTCAGAGTTAATCTTATTCATATTAGGAATGTAGTCATGTTGACACCATGCACAAAAATAAATCTGTATTTATTAGAAATTCACTCTGTTTTGCTCTCAAATACAAAAGATTCCCCAATCCCTCTTCCCACTTTGTTTCCCCTCCCTTCCTTCCCACTCCACATCCTCCTCTTTTCTGGGAGGATGGCCTAATTATCTCATCCCTGTAGTTCAGAGTGAGTCATCAGAGTCCCATGGCAGTTCCTACCTACAACATTCATTCAGCACTAACAGTGTGCCACTCTGTATTAGAGTTAGCTTGTCCTGTGTATGGGTGTATTATAGCCCTCTAGAGTGTAAAGTTTTAGAAGACTCTCCTTGTACTAGATTCTCTTTAGTAGCTACTGTCCCTATGAACAGTAATCAATAAATATTTGTTGATCGACTGGTTAATATTGTTTATGATCTCAGTTTCTCTTAGAAGATAATGTATCTCAGAATGTGGGGCCACTGAACGTTTCCTGTGGAGGGCTAGGAAGTGGCTTTGTTGGAAAGGAATATTCCTGGAGAATGCAGTAAACTGCAACTGGCAGTCTTCCATTAAGGCAAGGGATTGCAGCTCCTTAAACAGAGGTGTACTTGGGGACTATGAAAAAAACTGAGAGAGTAACAGACTCCTCCGACTGGTGGATACCAATTACTAGAAATCATTACTTTAAGAGTTTGCCTCAAGCACTACTTCAAATGTCTATAGCTAATGGTTTTTTGGAGCAAAGGCTTGAGAATTGTCTTGAATAGATTAAGAAACTTTGTGAATTAACAAAATTGCACTAAGCTTTTACATCTCAAAGATACCATCAAGTATATTGTGTTTCTTTGATGACTTTATGGCTTAGTTAACTTGTGACTTCTAATAAAGGAGGAAGTCATTGATGAATGGCTCTAAATAAAAGTCAAGGTAATGGGGTGGAAATTTAATAACACCAGTAATTTTCTCTCCTAATAGCGAGTGGAATTGTGATTAATGAACCTGCTGAGTAATGGCAATCTGTTCTGTTTAAACAACTGTGTTTGTAGATAATACTGGTGTGTTAGCAACTGACCACATCAATTTTTTGTAAAAAACTTGATCTCCATCTGTGACTTAGTTATAGGGGAATTTTTGCTTGGTGATCAGATTTCTGAAATTTACCGAGGGGATTTCTTCCCCTTGTCTTTTGACAAGTAATAGGGATTAAAGTAATTTAAATCAAAGAACTTGGCCAGCCAACAGCTTGTTATTAGTTATTCTACCTAAAGTATTCCTTTGTTTTTCTTTAATATTTACTCAGCTGTGACACTCTCAAGTATTTTCACTTAATAGCATTAAAGCTGATAAACTTGAATCAGTTATCCATTTCTAAATATTCTAAATGGAATTATTTCCACTTCTAAAGGAGTTTCATGGTGATATATGTAGTTTGGATAAAACTGCCTTTTACATAACAAATGTATTGTGGTACTATGTTAGAAGTTAATATGTGATGTGATGGGGAAAATCTAAATAACCTGGAAAACTAGAATCATAATTCTGCCAATTTCCACATCCTGTGTAACTTCTATAATGCAAAAATCTTCACAAAAACACACAATTGTACATAATTACCTGCACATTGGGACTACTTGACTTCTCCTCCCTCCTCTCATCCATCCCATTCCCCTTAGGGCCCATGGCAAATCACAGTGAGGGCTAACACAGCGAAAGTTTCTACAACATGGGAATGAACATCACAGGAAGTAGAAAGGGACAAGGTCATGGAGATCGTTGACCGCAGAAAGAGAAAGGCTGATGGCACAGCCGGGCTGGTCATGGTGGCCAGTGAGGTGGTTCTGTGCCAGCACTAAGTTCCTCCCTCCTATCAATCTGCACTCCAAGTCCTTGGTAGCCTCCAGAAGTTTATTTTTTCCAAATGTAGTTGCTTTTTCCTGAGTTCAGTTGAGTTTGTATTAAATATATTGATTCCAGTCCGTTGCTGCATCTTTGCCTTGTGCCACTGCTGCATTTCGGAGGGTCACATTCCTACTCCCCTCTCTCACCCCCACTGCCTTACTATCCCTCTCCTCCACCCTCCCAATAGAGTCTGGTTTTTTATTGTGCAGCCCCCATTGGGTAGGATCCTGACCTCCTGTGTATCATTCCCTCTCGCTTGCCAACATCTTGACTCAGAGTTGGATTCCATTTGGCCTTAACAGAATCACCTACTTGCTGATTTCCATTTTGTATGATTTCCATTGTTCTATTTAGGGGCTTTTTTAATGATCTCTCATATACATTCTTCAAGGATTGTCTCCTTCTACTTGAGCAGGATGACAATCTTGCGTTTAGAATGTTATATAAAAACCCTGTGCTCTTTTCTGAAAAGAAGACAAGATTTAGCATGTACTCTGCAAGACACTTAAAAGTGCCTCTTACCTAATACCTCTTAGAGTTGGAATCCCAGTGGAATTCTTGTTATTTGTGACTAATACAGTCTCACCCACAGGAGCAGGATGAGCCACCATAGTAAACTATATTTTTCCCCCCAAGAATGAAACAGGCCTTTTATGCCTCTCCTTTCTCCCATGATTCCAGGGATTTGCTTTCTATTCTGCTATCTAATAAAATCATCTGGCTATATCTTAGAAAATTTTCACCGGTCTGCAATTGCCACCAGATTAAAAAAACAATCAGGAAACACAGAAAACATGTTCAATTATTTCAGAGATTACTTTATAATTACTTGAAAGAGTCTTCTCCCCAATTTTCAGGTTCTGTTTTAATAATGCCTTAAATAAATCTGTTGTTCCTGATGTGTGGTCCTTTTTTAAAGCATTGCTGAATTTATCCTACAACTATGCTAGAGTGAGTCTTCACTGTACAAAGTAATTTACCAGAGAGGTTCTCTTATCAAATGACTTCATTGTACTCTTTTTAATTATCATGTATACAAAGTTACTAATTTATGAAAAAAAAGACTTCAAGATTTTTAATAACAAAAAGAACATTTTGAGAAGTCGTCTGTATTCAAAACATATGTTTATATCTGAAAGCTTTGTGAAATCAATTTTAATAGACTTTATCTTTTAGAGCAACTTTAGGTTCACAGCAAAATTAAGCAGAAAGTACAAAGAGTTCCCCATATGCACACAGGCACTGTCTTGCTACTGTCAACATCACCACCAAGGTGGGTACATTTGTTACAATCAATTAACCAACACTGACACATCATTATCAACCAAAGCTCATAGTTTACCTTAGGGTTCACTCTTTGTATTGTACATTCTGTGGATTTTGACAAATGTTTAATAACATGTATCTACCAATGTTAGAATTATACAGAATAGGTTCGCTGCCCCCAAAATCCCCTGAACTCTACCTATTGATTCCTCTCTCCCCCAATGAAATAATTATTTAATAAAGTTTCCTACTCTGAGGTTTACGTCACAATTGGAAAAGTCTCAATCAGCTGGAATTAATTCTAGCCATGTAAATTAAAACAAAACAAAACATCAAATTGTTTAGCCTGAAATGGTTTCTCTTCAGTCTATCTGCATGATGTACTTTCAAGAGAAAAAAAAAGAAAAGCTGATGAGTAGTTGTGTCCAGCTATCTTATTAAACATTAATGGTTATCGATTCCATCTTCTGAATAAAATTATGAACCAGGAAAGTGAGATTTTAAATCTTGTAGCAATCCAGGTAACTTGAGCTAAATTAGACATAAGTGTCTATAGCACTGTCAAGATTATGGAAGAAAAGTAAGATATAGGAACCACTATAGACTGAATATGTCCCCCCCCAAATATTTTTTACCCTAATATTTATATATGGGACCTTTGGGAAGTGATTGGGTCATGAGGGTCAAGCCCTCATAAATGGGATTAGTGCCTTTATAAAAGGGTTTCCAGAGAGCTCCTTCATCTCTTCTACCATGTGAGGACACAGTAAGAAGACAGTGGTCTTTGAACCAGGAAGCAGGCCTTCCCAAGACACCAAATTGGCTGGCACCTTAATCTTGGGCTTTCCAGCCTCCAGAACAGTAAGAAATAAATATTTGTTGTTTAGGCCATCTAGTCCATGCTAATTTTGTTATAGCAATCCAGAAAGACTAAGACAGTGACTCCTTAGGTAGCTTTGGAATAGCACACCACAACTCAGACTTCCCACATCATTCTGTGCCTAACCTAAGAAGTGACTAGTGCCTCAGGCCAGAATTAGCCTGGGATTCTCTGCACCTCAGCCTGCTGCACAGGGGATCCATGTCACCTGCATTTCTCCATTTTTTATCTAGGTAAAAAGTATAGCTCTGATAAACAGTTTTTGAGTGACTACTGCAAAATATCTTGACTGTCCTGAAACATTGCATACAACCTGAATGTTTATGGCAGCACGATTCGCTATTGCAAGGATGTGGAAACAACCCAAGTGCCCATCAATAAATGAATGCTCTTGGTTTTCCTTCCTTTCTTCACTGTCCAAGACTGATTAATACATTTTGCTATGAATCATCCACTCCTGGGTCTACTCTTCAGCTGCAAACAATTAGCAGTATCTTGGGAATTTCTAATTCTTCCTTCTCATGACTAATAATGTTCTGTAGTGAAAGGGAATAGAAATATGGTATTTCTTCCTGCTGAGATGAATTATGTCATCCTCTACATTTCCCATCCCTACAACCACCACCACCATCACATGCACCGAAGGTAGAAGTAACGAATAACAATTTAGCTTCAAACAGCATTTCCTCACTCCTGCTTTCTTCATTATAGTAGATATTAGAAATGGAACAAACCTGAGAAGGACTCAAGTAATGGATTTATCCAACAGAGACATATAAAAATAGGTATATTCATGTAAAATGTAATAAAAACTTAGCGGTATACACAGACTTTAATTTTTGTATTGTTCATTTAAGAATGCATATATTTTAATAAAAATTGTATGCCTGCTATATAGAGTTACTAATCCGCTGGACAAACAACGTTGGATCCCCCTTCTGAGAAAGCTGTTATTATTTGAAGTCAAGTAAGCAAAGAGTTCTTGTGATATTTTAACTTAGACAAGGTCAGAGAGAAATAAATAATAATATCAGATTTCTTTCCAGTCAATAAACACCTTACTTAGCGAAGACAGTAAAAAGCAGGGACATTTTATTTAGTGATACGATAGTGCAAAGAAAGTGGTTAAGAAAGACTGTAGTAAATAGTCAATTTTGTGGGTTTGGGGTGTCATTATTCCTTCAGGTGTTAGTGTAGGTATTGTGAACTGCTAGAACAAACAGACCCAACAATTGATAATGCCCAAGCACAAGGGAAGTTTAGTTTTCACTCCCCTGTCTAAATCAGGTTTTCCTGTTCAGAGTGAATTATCTATACAATTAAGGTAACTGTATTTTTTTCCATCTGTAGTTTTCCTTTGTTAGCCACTCCTCCCCCACCCTTTTTTCTGTTTGCATTTTGCTAGCAGAAGGAATGAGAAATGCTTTACAGTAGCAATTCTAAACGTATCAGTGATAAAATATTCTTCCCTGCTGGGTGGAGCTCGACTACCATCCTGTCTTGGTACCCCACTACAGGGCACATCTATTTCTTAAAAATAGTCACATAGAAATAGCACTTCTGACTTCAATTCACATTCCATTGGCTAGAAATCAGTCATACAGCTGAACCTAAATGCAAGGGAGACTAGGAAATGCAGGCTAACTATATGGCCAAGAAGAAAAGAAAATGGACACTCACTTAACATTCTTCTTAAACATGTATTTGCAATTTTGATTTTTAAGATGTAAATTTGCTCTGGAGTTAAATTCTCAGATTAAGTGGGTGAGCTCATCATTTTTATGTGTGATGATTTTAAATGTACATGTTTAATCAATGTAGATTGGATTCAAGTAAGTTGTGTTGCCTATAAATTTGGGCAATCCCACAGGGACAAAAGTTTCTTGTTTTATTTTCAGGAATTATTATCTATTTGCATGTCATAATGTTAACAGCCATAATTACAAATAGAAAAAAAACATAGATTATTTCTATCTCTTTAGATTACTTGTATTTATTTATTCATTGCTTCTGAAAACTTGAATATCCTTTTTTTAACAATTCTTCCTTGAAAGCCATTTAAAGCAAATATACAACCCATTGAAGTTCTGTTTGTTTTTTTTTTGGTTGTTTTTTGTACATAAGCAACATTTTTTTCCAGCTAAATGGTTTTCAGATTGATAATTTTTATTAGGAAAATCAAAAATTCCAGTTTATATAAGGTTTTACAGATAATAAAATAACATGTTACAGTTTTTAATTGTATTGACTCTTGGGAAAAACTTGTTTTTTTGTTCTTACCAAATTTATTTATTTATTTATTTTTAATTTTTTTACAAATACAACTTGTGTATATTTATGGTATACAACAGGATGGTTATATATAATGTTGAACATTGTGGAATGACTAAGCTAGTTAACATATCTATTAGCTTACATATTTACCTTTTTGGGGGGTGAGAACCTTTAAAATCTACTCTCTTAGCAATGTTGAAGTGTACAATACATTGTTCTTAAGTATAATCACCGTGTTGTATGATAGATCTCTTGAATTTATTCCTCCTGTCTAGCTGAAATGTTGTGTCCTTTGACCGACATCTCAATTCCTCCAGACTTAGCCTCTGGTAATCATCATCCTACTCTCTGTTTCTTTGAGTTCTGCTTTTTTGGATTTCACAAGTAACTGAGATCATGTGGTATTTGTCTGTCTGTACCTAACTTATTTCACTTAGCATAATGCCCTCCAGGTTCATCTCTATTGTCACAAAAGACAAAATTTCCTTCTTTTTTAAGGCTGAATAGTATTCCACATTTTCTTCATGCATTTATCTGTTGATGGACACTTAGGTTGATTCCATATCTGGACTATTGTGAACAGTGCAGCAATGAACATGTACAGATATCTTTTCTACATATTGATTTCATTTTCTAATATATACCCAGAAGTGGAATTGCTGGATCATAGTAGTTCTACTTTTAATTTTTTAGTAAACTTTCATACTGTTTTCCAAAATGGCTGTACTAATTTACATTCCCATCAACAGTGTACAAGGGTTCCCTTTTTCCCATATTCTCTTCAATGCTTATTATCTCTTGTCTTTTTGATTTTAACAGGGTGGGAGGTGATATCTCATTGTGGCTTTTATTTGCATTTCCCTGTTGATTAGTGATGTTGAACATCTTTTCATGTGGCTGCTGGCCATTTGTATGTCTTCTTTTCAAAAATGTCTTTTGAGGTTATTTGCCTTTTCTTAATTAGGTTTTTTTGTTTTGTTGCTATCAAGTTGTTTGAGGTTTTTATATAATTTAGATATAAACTCTTTAAGCAACATTTTTCTTGCTTCTATTAAATGTCAGTCATTGGGCTAAATGTTGATAATATTGTGACAAAAGACACATTTTTTTTGTCTTTGCCCCACACAAAGTTTATATTCTACTATGATAAAACAATAGCTATCAGTTGAATACTTACTATATTTTCACTTAATCCTTAAAAACAGTACAGGTATTATTACTTTCATTTTGCAAATGAAAGAGAGAAGTAACTTGTCTAAGGTTTCATGCATTGAAAATGTAAAGGTGGGACACAACCTCCAAATTAAGTGCTGGAATTCTTCCAATCCCTTTATATCACCTATGAGTGTGATATTTTTTCCTATATAACTAATGCTCTTATAAAACGAGCTATTTCTGTAATTTCCTGGAAAGTAAGTATATATAACTGCTGTGTTTTTCTTGTTTAATTTTTGATTATTTGCTATCCTGGTACCCAAATAAATTATGCTTTATGCCATATAGTCTTACCTCCATTTTCTAATAAACCTGTATGTTTTTCATACAGGTAGCTTCTTAAAATTACTTTTTTGTTTAAAGTGAAGAGATTACTTGCTGATATATATATGCTTTTAAACAATGAAGAAACAGTGCCATCTTCTGCCTATGTTTTATTCAACAACTGGGAATAAAGAAACATTGGGTTATTATAGATCAGCAAAAAGAAGCAAAGAATTTGGAGATTTTACGATCTTGGCATAATGTGCTACATCTTTGAACACTTGCAAAGAGGCTAATTATTTGAAAGGCCTCTCAGGGCAAAGACATGTTTAAAACAGTTCTGTGTGATTAATTATTCAAAACCTTTGACTCTCCATTCAAATAACGGAGAGAAGAGGAAAGAAACACGGGAGATGGGTGACAGGGACACAACCAGGTGGCAAGTGTTTGGAACTCTTTGGTGTTTACAGTGTTGAAGGAATAAAAATAAGTAATTTTTCTGATTTTTATACCCTCGGTTAACCCCCCATTCATTGATATCTTTGTAAAAATATGCTTGAGAGTGAAAAATTCTCCAATCATTCGTCAGAGGGAAAAATGGAATAATAGGTATGGATTTTTTAATGAGCGTTTAAGTTTCAGTATTAATAAATATATTTTATTTGCATATGGTTCATAGATTTCAAATTTAGACAAGAGAAGTAACTAATATAAATAAAAAATCTTTTTAGATTCATCATTTAGCTAAAAAAACTTTTTCTTAAAAACCATGACATTTGGAAAAACACATTAACAGGTTCAACTTATCTTCATCCATTGCTGCCCTCTCAAAGAAGACAAAAATAACTACAACAAAACACCCCCAATTCTATCAAAATCTTCTATAAATCTGATTATGATTGTATGAAGACATTCGAGTCACCTCAAATTTTATGTTTATAATGTATCTAGATGAGATTTAAGCTTTATCACTAGTAGAACTTATAGAAACACATCAGAAATCATGTTTAAAAACCCAGACCAGGAATTTTTTCCAAGAAATTAGAGGAAATCAAAGGCAAATTAATGAAAATTAATAAGTTGAAGCTCTTCTTTCTGTAAGACTCCAAAGATGATAAAGAAAGACAAGAACAGAAATTAAAGGCAGCTTTGTTCTGTGCTTCAAAATGTTGGACTTTGGTGAGGTTGCTTGTCATGTATGACCATTTTGCATATTCAGAGGCAGGCAAATCACTGACAGGAACAGGAAAATATATGTGGGTGAAATTCAGAGTGTCAGTATGTCATCAACAACTTAGCATACCTCAGAGGGAAAACAGCCTCTTGTGTTTTGGCTAAGTTACTTACAGTTTACTATTGTGTGTAATTCTATTTCTTTAAGATTTATTCTATCCATCATTACCCTAAGTGAAATATCTCAAGAATGGAAAAACACACAACACATGTACTCTCTAATAATTTGGAACTCATCTCTGGGCACACATTGGAAAAGAGAGAAGTGAAAGACATTGGAAATCAAGAAGAGGTGAGGCAGGAGGAGGGGATGGGTAAAAACCTAGCTAACACATACAAGGAACAGTATTCAGGTGATGGACATGCTAATAGCCCTGACTTAGCCATTATGAAAGTTACCCATGTAACAAAAGCATTTTTACTCCCTTAATATTTTGAAATAAAAAAATTATTCTAATGACTTAAAGAGGGTTTGTTACTCATCCTTTCCTAGATTAATTTCCACTGTAGTGAGGAATCTCCCCAAAGGCTTCCCAATTCTCCAAACACATTTTAATTCATTTAAATTATTGATTTTCTTTGACATCAGAGCAATCAGTGCTGGGCAGAGAAGATTAGAGTTATATAAAATTAATGGGGCAATTGAGCACCATGACTTCAAGAATGCTGGACATTTGAGATCTGAAACTGGATTTGAAGACAAGAAACCCCCATCCATTCTAAGTGCTTAATGTGAGGGTCTTCAGCTGCTCTTAATGTGTGCTGATATCCACGTCCTATTCACGTTATTTAGGGGTATTATGTATTGATTGAAAAATATGAAACACACCAGAGAAAACCCCAATTTCATGTTTATCTAGTCTACTTTGAAAGCTTTCGTGTGCATTAATTTCAGGATTCCCGGATTAATATTATTCTCCATATATATTAATGTCAGTATTTCATTATTTTGTTTTGCAGCTGTCATTATGTAATATAATGTACATGGTGGGCTAACATATGGAACAATTTCCTTGTTTTAAAAAGGTATGTGTGTATATGCATATATAAATACACACCTTTGAACATACATGAATATAGATTAATTTTACATTTTATGTGATTAAATTTAAATAGTTAATTATATTTTAATTGAAGACATTTTCTAAGACTATATCAATGTATATAAAAATTATTGTGAGAAGGTTAGCTTTTTTATCCTTCCTGAAACCCATTACAAGTATTATGTTTTAAGTGGCAGGCAGAGATGTCAAGCTACTTTCCCCAATGTCACGAAATGAGAACCAGACATGGAAGTCAAGGCCAGTTATTCTCGACCACAACCACTATGTTCTTTCATCTTCAAATGATCAATAAGTTATCAATTTGCCTTCCTGATGTCTTTATTCTATGACCTACATTTCCTTGAACCACCTTTGTCTGAACCACAATATCTTGCCTGTGGAAATTTGCCAACCTTCTACAGAAATCAATAGTTTATACTTTCCATTAATTCCAATATACTTAATAGCCTATGCACTCTGCTTAGAGAAAAAGGTTTTCTTATACTCTTTTAATTGATCTTTTTAGAATTCAAGTATGCCATAGAATTCTGGTATTAGATTTTGTAGCAATAGTTTGTTGACTCATAGGTCTCAGTGGTGTTCAGGTCTGTCATATCTTATTTCTAACTTTCCCCTGTATTTTAAATAATCAGTTGGCTGTAGGTAAACTGGATAATAACTTATAAAACTTATAAAATAGTAAATTTTATCAGTCAAATACTGGCAATTTCAAATGATTCAAGTGAATTAATGGAAGGAAAAATGCTTCTTGTCTTTACCTGAGACAGTTCAATGTATTAACAGTAGCATAGATTAATAAAATAAAGCATGATATTTTATAGGAACCAAGAGTAATTATTTATAAAAGAAAACTTTGAGCAGAATTAAGATATCTGTGGAGGTCAATGGTGGGGGATACTTCTAGATCACTGGGAGGGCATCATTACCACCTGCTGCAGATTGGTTATATATTTCATGTCCAGAAGCTAAAGTGTGATTAAGGCTCTTACAGTTCCATGATGGTATTAATACATCCATATTGGTGAAAAAATATCCGTATCTCAAGAAACACTTCATAATCCTAGAATGAATAATTTAGGAATGTCTCACTAGAATAAATTATGAAAGTTGAAATTTAAAAAAAACTGTTGTATTTTTAAAATATGATGATTCATCAGTTTAATACAATATTTGGCAGGAAGGATTTGGCATCATGTTACTGACTAATGCTGTACAGAGAACTTTTCTATTTGGAGAAAGAGAATTGAAGTGGAGATAGGTTGGAGCTTTAGTGAAGCTAATTTTTATGGCTCATAATTTTAATTTCAAAGAACATAAAAGTAAAATACAAAAATATTTCTCCTACACTGACTGGGAAAGTTAGACATCTAAAGCAGGATCAAAAAATTGGAAATAGGCATGATATTATATAAATAGAGAACAATAAGAATGACCAAAAGAGATTCAACCTAAATGATAAGTAGAGAGAAATGTTACATTTCAAGTAGCAAAAAGCAGATTTCTAAAAGGTTCTCAGAGATTTGAACAGTGTTCTAGGTAGTGTAAGAAGTTATATTAAATTTATATGTGATGAAGGTCATTACAAGGATATTTTTGCTGTTTTTAGCTTGTTATCCAGGGACATGCTCTGATCATTTTTGTAGCTGTAGAAAATAACACTGATATTAGTCTGGCAGATGGAGGTGAGCCCTGATGGCAGAAATCATTGCAATAGCCCAGTCAAAATATATTATGAATGCCCACAGCAATAATGTTATAGTCAATGGAATGGAAGTAATGGGTATAGGTGAGGTGATAGAATATCCTTTGGATTTGTCCATATGCTGTACAAGGAATGTGAGAAAGGAAAGAATTAAAGATGCTACTGAGATTTGTAGCTGGAATGACTGAGCAGTTGGTGATGCTATTAATCTAGAGAAAGCAAATTAAATGAAAATGTATGTGTTTGTTTCCTATTGCCATGGTAACAAATTATCACACACCTAGTGTCTCAAAACAATGCAGTGTACTATTTTGCAGTGATGGAAGTAAAATGTCCAAAATTAATCTCACTGGTCTAAAATCAGGGTTATCAGCAAGACTACATTCCTAGGAGGTTCTAGGGGAAAAGCTGTCTTCTTCCCTATTTCAGCTTCTAGAATCTGTCCCTATGCCTTGGCCCATCACAACCCTCTATCTTCAAAGCCAGCAATAGCAGATGAAGTCTTTGTCACACTGCCATCTCTCTGGTTCTGACTCTATGTGCCCTTCTTCCCCATTTAAAGACCCTGTGGTTACTGGATTAGTTCAGATAATCCAAGTAAATCTCCTTTTCTTAATGTAAACTGATGAGCAAACTTAATCTATTTGCCACATAAATTCACCCTTGCAGTATAACATGAAATATACAGAAATATACAGAAGTTAAGATGGGGATATCTTGGGGGTCCATTTTTCTGTCTACCACAGACAGGTTATAGGGCAGCGAATGAAGGGTAGCAAATGAATGAGAGGAGCTTCCAAACACACTAAGTTTAAGATTCTGGCTCTATGTCCACATGGAAATTTCTAGGAAGCAAGCATTAAGAAACATGGATAACCTCAGTATTAGAATTTTCTCCAAAATCTTTAAATAGGTTCATCTTTTTCATGCACAGATAATGCTATATAATTATATAAAAGCTTACCTCTGAGAGTTGATCATTTTTACTCTCTCATTATGTGTATTAGTTTTCTATTGCTGCATAAAAATTTACCACAAACTTAGCACATTAACATAATACTCATTTATTAGCTCACAGCTGTAGGTCAGAATTCCAGCATAGTTTGGCTTTGTTTTCTGCTCAAGGTATCATAAGACTGAAATCAAAGTGTGATCCAGACTGAATTCTCATTTTTAGGCTAAGTGGACATTTTTGCTTCCAAGCTCATTCTTGTTGACCGAATCTAGTTCCTTGTAGTTATAGGACCATATCCCCATTCCCATGCTTGCTGTCAACTGGGTACTGCTGTCAGTTCCCATAGGCCACTTACATTTTTAGCCATGTGTGGTCTCCATCATCTTCTAGCCAACAACACCATGTCAAATATTTTTGCATCCTCTGACTTACCTTCTGGAACCAGCAGGAGAAAACTACATATTTTAAAAGGCAAGATAATCAATTATTCTACCTGGCTACTGTTTTATGTGCTTCAAGGGGTCCTAAAGTGTGGAACGCTGGCGTGCTCACATTGCATGACCCCAGCCACTTATGATTCTTCTTCCTCTTCCCTTTACCACTCCATCACTCTCATCATTTATTTACTGCTTCAAATCTGCTATGGCTGGGAAACCAGGAAATAAATTTTTAAAATAACATGTAATATAGATGGATTCATTTTAAGGGAGAGCCTTCTATATATATTATCCAATATGGTAGCCACTAGCCACGTGTGACTACTGAGCACTTGAAACATGGTTAGTCCAAATGGAAATGCACTGTAGACACAAAATACATACCTGATTTAGAAGACAAGTATAAAAATAAAGTATCTCATTAATAATTTTTATATTTGTTATATGTTGAAATATTCCTTTAGATATATAGTATTCCTTTAGATATATAGGTTAAATAAAAGATATTATTAAAATTAATAAAAACACTATGTGATTAAGTCAGTTTACCTGGATAATCTCCCTAACTCAAGGTCAACAGTACCACATAACATAGGTTAAATTAAATTGCTCATGCAAATAAAATTCATTATGTTCAGGGTTCCAAGGAATGGATGGAATGTGTACACAGGGCAGAGTACAGCTTGGGGCCATCTTAAAATTCTGCCTATCGCACTCATCAGTGTTACTGCCCCTGACTTTCTTTCTTACAACTGTCTCTAATCTTTGCACCTGAAATCTTAATCCTTGTCACAATTTTGACTCATGGTTCTCTTCCTTAAGAGAATATTGATACCTTTTCTCCAACACTATCAACCACAGCTCTAAGAAAATCATGTTCGTGCCTTCCATCATGTCCCCCTGTTGCAGAGAAGGCTTAGCCAACCTTCTCTCTTTCAGAATTTAGGGAGATTGCGCTTTACAGATAGAGTCTTGAGTTAAGACCCCAAGTTTGGAGTTGGCAGTATAATGTTGACAGGACATGTAGTTAAAAACAAAGGAATGAAAGAGATCTCAGATTTACTTTGGAGCAAGTATACAGGAAAAAAGAGAAAAATGTGAAGAGAAAGAAAAGCTAGAAGGAGGAGAGGGGGATATAAAGAAGGGAAAGACCACAAGCTAAGGAAGGAACATTGCAAAATTTCTTTAGGTAAAATATATATATTTTTTAATATTGCTTATGGAGTTTGCTTTTCTGAAACTAAAAAATTAAAAATCTGAACACATACTTACGTAGTCGTTCATTAGAAAGCATATTGTCATGTTTTCAGAGTTAGATTACTTGGAGAGACTGCCCAGGGAGGCTTTTCCTAAAAGATGTCAAAGGTAGGAAGGGAAGGGAATCGACATGTGTTCTGAGACCAGTGAGAAACATTGGTATGCAAATTATTTAGAGTTTTATGAAAAAGCAAATGACATAGAGACAAAATGTGGACACCGAAATAAGTAAATGAGTGACAGAAGGTTTAAAAAAAATGAATTAGAATTAAAAGTCACCTTTCTATTTGACAGTAACTTGCTAAGATGTGAGGATATTTTTTTAGGAATCCAGACAACCCTTTTCCTTCCTTAATGAGAGGGTTTGTCACAGGCAGGCTGAGTAAGAGCTTTAATTAGCTAGGAAAAAACATCACAAATACTGTGGAGAGTACAGTTGCCTTTAGGTACTCACGAATGAGAGTTTCTCTACTGTGTGCATATATAGTAGAATTAGATCACATCAAAATGAATGATAACTACAAAAATGCCTTTTTTGTTTTAGGTAAGGAAAAATACAAATAATAGCTGTTTAAAATGCTAACGAATTAGGCTATCCTTTTCTATTTAAATATTTAATTGTATAAGTGACATAAACCTGATGATAATTCATTGCTATCCATTTAGTTATATTTGTGAAAAAGAGTATGGTTCATTTTTCTTTTATAATTCTTGAACTGGAGAGAAGTAACAAGAAAATGGGAAGAACTTAGGAACTTAGAGTCTCGTTGAAGCCAAAGGGAGGCTTAATTGGCAGTACAACATTTTTATGTTACAGGTGAACAGCTCCATCTATGGCTTGGTTCGGCTGCTTTATTATTTAGCAGAATTTAGGGAGGGGGCATGGGCTTGGGCAGCTTCAGCTTGGGATAAGCAAATAAGAGGTGATGATGGGAAAGAGAGATTTGATTATATGGGTCGTAAATGTGCTCATTACCAACCTCCCATATTTGTGGAAATGTATCTCACTTTCCAGAGGGATTCCCTGAAATTAAACAGTGGCTCTTTAGAAACAAGGAGGATTTTATTGCTGAGGCAGAAGCACCATAAAGGCTGCCATGAGATTTGCCTCGAACTGTTAGGAAACAGCCTTTATCAGGAAGGTCTGCAAAGCCCAGCGTAAAGTGCCCAAGGGATCTTGGGGAGACAATTAACTCCTTATAATATTTCTGAAAAGAAAATTTCCAGTATCCTGGAAGAAGAAAATTATCTCATTTAAATAGCTTTTAATTAACTTAAAGGACTCATGCCTCCTTTGTGAGTAGAGTCAAAAGGGGCCATTTGAGCTACAGAGATACTTGTGAGTACATAGCAACCTCCTTGCAAGATTGCTTTCTTCTCCTATTTGATTTCTTTTCCTGGGTGAAGGATCATTTTTAAAAATCCCAACGAGGGTGTTTCTTCACTCACCTGGAAATGACATTAGTGAGATAACAGGAATCTATTTTGTACTGTTCGTGTGTGGTCAAATATGTTTAAAAATATACATTAGATGTTTTGTGAAGTGTGACTTGATGAAGCTTCAGAGGGCTTAAGATTTGCAACAGTATTTTGAGTAGAGGAAGGAGACAAAGTAAGATCAGTCATCTTGCCCCTTATACACTATTAATATTCTATTGCCTCTAAACTTGATTAACTTGCTGTCTACGGTATTGAAGAAAAGGACTGTAATCACCTGCTTCCAAAAGAGAAATCATGTAGATGTTGACAGACGGGATAAAGAAGACATGTAAGACCAGTAGATATGGTTGTATTGTCTCTAGTAAAGAAAACTTGTGACTTTACCTAATATTGATATAAAATGTTTCTTTCATCTTTTGTTGTCAGATACTATCCCATCATCCAAAAACACAGAGCTTTTGCAGTAAGCTTTGGTAACATATTGACCTGAGTATTTCTACTGTGGTGCCTGTGTTGTGCGTTCACAAAGCTATGAACAATTTTTGCTAGGAAATTGACTTCTTCTTGTGATGAAAACCCATGGGAGCAGGATTTAAAAATTTTGAAAAAAAGAAAAAGCAATGTATTTCTTACCTTCTGAGGAAAATCAACAGAACATTTGAAGCTTTTGTCTTATTTGTAAATCTCATCACAGCATTCTGATAAGGCATGTCTATGAGGCCAAAATTATAGCCTAAGGGGTAATGTCATGTGTTACCAACTTAAGAGTAGATATCAATTCTTTATTTATGAACTGCTATGTTCTCATACAAACCATATTTAAGTAGTATGCCTTTTTAAATTATTAATTTATAATGCTTACTTTATTCTTGATTTAAAATTTTTCTATAAATTATAAAAATTTATAGCTGGCAAATCTTCAATAATGAAAGTATTCTGAAATACTGGCATTAAGTGTAGATAAAATTTTTGCCAGCACAAGAAAATGCTGACATTTCTGTAAAATAAAATTAAAACATATGCACTTCTACTTTTTTAAGGAAAGAAATATATCTCCTGACATTTATATTACCAAAAGTAACTTGCGATAAATTAATCTTCAGGTATTAGAGTATAAAACATAATGCATTTTTGCTTCAAAATAAGGAATAAAATGCCATTTGCCAATAATATTAAAGATTAGAGGTCACAAGCATAAAAAACAAATGACTCTGACTTCAATATTCCACAACTAAGTACATGATAAACTCTACCTTGTCATTTTTAGGCAGGCTAAAATCAAGAGCAAATATTTACCAGGCAGACACTCTAAGCACCTGTCTTAATCCAGGTCCTCTTATAAGCAGATGGTAATATGGAATTAATTGCACAAGGGTTTTATTAAGAAAACGACTGTGTAAAAAAAATTGGGAAAAACTTGGAGGAAACTGGGAGAGTCATCAGAGCCCAAAAGAAGTCTGACCCCAAGAGAAGACAGAAAGAGAAAATCAAGTAGAAACATCCCAGGCTTCCATGCAGTTTAAGAAATATTCATCAAATATGTCAAAGACTTTGTAGAGGCAAAGTCAGCTGACAAAAGGATTGCATGTTTACCAGGAAAGGGTCTGCCTTAGTCTCCCTGCCATACCCAGTTGTCAGCAAGGATCATCCGTGAGAGGAAATGCCTTGGCACACACAAAGGAGTGAATTTCAAAGCAAAGCAGCCAGGGTTGCCTGTTAATGATACTTGCTGTAGCAGAAAGTCTGAGGAGCTTAATCTCATGGCTCTCAGGAGAATATTCAAGATGTGAGATGGAAAAACAAATGAGAATGAACAATACAATATGTTCCTTCTCTATAGGAACCTGCATCCAATTTTGAAACCTGCTATAACCATTAGTTAATTTTATGTGTCAACGTGACTGGCCTAAGGAATACCCAGATATCTGGTAAAACATTATTTATGGGTGTATCTGTGAGGGTGTTTCCATAATAGATTTGCATTTGAATCTGCAGACTGAGTAAAGGAGATCATCCTCACCCACTCTGCTGAGTATATTCCAAAACTTTGAGGGCCAGAATAGAACAAAAAGGTCAAGAAAGAACAAATTTGCTCTTTGCTTCAGCTGAGACATCCATGTTCTCCTGTATTTAGATATCAACATTCCTGATTCTCAGGCCTTCAGGTTTGGACTGAAACTACATGACTAGCTTTTCTGGGCCTCCATCTCTAGAAATCAGATCTTGAGACTTCTTAGCCTTCATAATTACCTGAGCCAATCCCTCATAATAAATCATAATTTATTATAATCATAATAATCATAATCATAATCATAATAAATCACTTTCTATCTATCCATCCATCCATCTCTCTCTCTCTCTCTATATATATACATATATATATATATGTATATATATGTATATATATAGAGAGAGAGAAACTGGGAAAGTCATCAGAACCCAAAAGA
>CAUYRT010048565.1:0-35572 GCA_963574885.1 Lepilemur ruficaudatus
GTGTGTAACAAGTGCTTTTCTTTTGGCAGGAAGAAGCACAGAGCAAAACTCCCCAAAGGAAGCAAGACAGAGCAGACGGCACTACAGGCGCAGGTACAGAGGCCAGCCTCGTGCAGATCAGGATATAAATGGATTTTAGACATTTCTCTGGTCTTCTCTGCTTAGCTGTGAAGTCCACTGACAAAAGAAATATTACCTTTATTATGTGTTCTTTTGTCCTCCCCTGCCCCAGCCACCGAAATAGGCCTGTCATCTCTCGGTATAAATGCTAAACTCCTAAAGCAAAATGACCTGAAGGCTGTAACATTAAGCAGCAAATACTCAGGAGTGTGGTGTCCTGGTTGACCAGGAAACGAGAGTCCTGAGCCTTGGCTTTTAGTCTTGACTCTGCCACCAACTAGTTATGCTTTCTAGAATAATTTGTTTACCTTCTCTGGGCTTCTACTTCTCCATAGTAAATGGTTTTATATATTTTTGCTAAATTGATGGAATGTTGAAGGCAACACACTAAATGTTCAACTCCTCATAGACAGAAGCGTGGGTTTTGTGATGAGGCTCTCAGGTCACACGCCTTCTCGTCTCCTCCCCACGAAATCCACAGTTCTCCCAAGTTCCCCAAGCAGTGCTGAGGCCTCAGGTGCCGAGTCGAGCAATTGGGCGGCTGCCACCGACTTTGCCAACTGTCTCATCCTGAATGGCCTCACTCGCCTCACCTACCCCCAGCTTTAGGCTATAGCTTCACCCCATCCCAGGAGGGAAGAAAAAGCTGTCTTGGTAAAGTTGTACTGACCCTGACCTTGACTGCCCAGCAGGTCTTCGACAGGCCCATTTTTGGGCTCCTGGACAGAAGGGTCCTATGTAGATATACATCTGTATTTTATGAACTAAAGCACATGGTTTGATTCAACAGAGATTTGTGAATTTTGAAAGTAAAATAATCTGAAAAATATAAAAACCAAATCCTATTTAGTTAAGCCCCTAATTAATTGCCCTAATCAAAAAGGAATGAAATTACATGAGATTCATCTATCTAAGAAAAATCCATAATGGGCAACGTGGTCACACGCTTCCCCCTGTTAGTGAGTGATAGGAATACCCTCTTCCTTCACACAGACCATTGCTATGCTATTTTCTCAGCCGAGCCCCATTTCTTCTTCCAAAATCCTTTCCTCTCTACACAAAGGAAGAAAAATTCATTTTCAGCCTCATGGAAAGATAAATTTAAAAAACGCATCTTGTCCTGGTCTTTGGAATGTCAGTGTAAAACCATGTTTCACTCTTAGAGCAAAGGCCTGTTATTTCACCCCAGCTACAGGGATGATGCTTCACAAAGAGGTCTGGAATTTTACCTTTTGGTTCCATGCTCAACATCTGGATGGGTTTGTTTATGTTGTTTGATAGTTTCTCATCTGGTGAGGGTGAGAGTGGAGAGAGAAAGGCATGAAATAGTCAGCAACTGGTGTCAATAAAAGATAGTGGAAAATGGGCTGGGATTTCAACATCTGTGAACCAGGTCTCCCTTAGATCTGATCTGAGAGTCGAAGACAGGAAGTTGAAGTCAGAAAAACATGGCCTTGCCTTTGCAAGGTACAGTGGGGGTGAATAACTTCTTGGAGAAATAAAAAGTTCTCCTGAGCATACGCATCATCTTCCCATTTTCTTTTGGAAACACTGCCCAGAGGAGAAGTGATGAAGAGGTCAGACGGAATGCATAGTTATTTTACAGCCATTTGGCAATTTTTCTCTTTGCTCGACCGGAAGGTCATTAGTATTGCAAACAGTCGGCGGTGCATGCCAACTTGTTTGCAGGAGAAACAAATTACCACAAACAAAACCCTCTTGCCTCAGATAGGTTTACTCGCCTGCCGCTTTCAGAAAAATGAAAGAAGCAGATGCTCCTCATGCTTTGACTTTAATGGGCCTCCAACCAACCCCTCTGGCAACAGATCTTCTGATCTTAAGCCAAATGGGCACCTATGAACCAAAGTGCTGCCCCCTCTCTGGGATCTGGTCCCCCAACCCCCAGACTCTTGAACCCAATCAGTGCTTAAGAGGAACCAGGTCTCTTCTAAGTTGTTTTCTTTATCTAACATTAAAAAATGATGGTTTTTGAAAATAATCAAGAGCTGCAGCGCTAACTCTCAAGGTGCTCTTGGCTGACAGAGTTCAGTGCTAGACTCTGACCTGCCAGCTTGAGTGACTGGCTATTGACAGTCATTAGAAGACTCCTAAGAATTGAAGGTCTTGCTGTGGAGTTCTTGATTTTTTTTTTTTTTGAATACTTAAAAATAGTGTTTTTTAAAAGGAGCATCATTTATAAAGCATTTATCTATCTTATGCTTCTTAATTTGTATATTCAAAATTCTATGTAGTTTATCAATACAGTGGAGGCATTAATAATAAAGGTTCTGTAATCATTTAGAGAGGCAGCAGAGCTCAGTGGTGAAGGCACAGACTCTGGAGCCAGCCTACATTTGATCCCTGGCTGTGTGACCTTGGACAAGTGACTTAACCTCTCTGAGCCTGTTTCCTCATTTGAGGAAATGGGCATGATCATCATTTATAAATGATGTTCTTTAAATGATTTATAAATAATGCCCTTTAAAAAAACACTTTTTACTTCACAGGACTGTAAGAACAGCACTAGAACAGTGCTATATAGATGATGGCTAATAGTATGTATAATTTTTCCGAGGCATAAATTTGAATCATGTGTGCTGTGAGATTGGCGTGCAATAGTCTATCGCCTGACTTGAGAGACTGACTAGTGCAGATCAGGGAGGGAAGAATGAATAAATTAACAATGGTGCTGGGGCAGTTGGTGACACCTATGAGAAAAAAATGAAAATCGATCTCAACCTCAAAACATACACAAAAATCAATTATAGATTGAAATAAATTAAGGGCTTAAATTAAAAAAAAAAAACTTTAACTCTTTTAGAAGAAAATATGATAATACAAAAATATCTCTATGGTCTCAGAATAGAAAAGAATTTCTTTAAAAAGACAAAAATAGACCAAGCAGTTTTTAAAAAGCTTTAATAAGTTCAAATACACTAAAATTAAGACCTTCTGCTCAAGATGTCATAAAAAATTGAAAAGACAGATACAACCTATATTTGTAACACATTTAACTGTCAAAAGATTAATATCCAGAATACAAAGATGCTGATGAATTGATAAGAAAAATATACGACAATGTGCTGAATGTCATTAGTAGATGAGGCAATGCAAGTTTAAATCACAGTGAGATACCATTTCACAACCAAGTTGATGAAATACCAAGCATGGCAGGAAGATGGAAAGCAACAGCCAGGTGCTTAGATGCACTGCAGCACGTAGGTACCACCACTCTGTAAAATAATTGGGTGTTGCCAAGCCAAGTTGAAATGCAGGACCCCTCAATCTAAAAAGTCCACTCCCAAGAGTGGATCTCACACTTTGCTGTATATCACAATTATCTGGGATGCTTTTAGACTTCCTGACACCCAGACTGCACCAGATAATTAAATAAGAATCTCCTGGGGTAATATTCACACATTGGTATGATTTAAAATATCCAGAAGATTCCATTGTGCAGCCAAGCTTTCTAACGAGTAGCACACCCTGGCTGTGGCCTTTGGCTACTTCTCAGTGGACACTGAAATGGAGGAGGCCCAGTTTTAATGGGACACCTAGCAGGCTGGGAGCACAGTGGACGAAATTCCACTTACAACACACTACGTGCAGGAAAGAGGTCCTCTCCCACTTGGACATCTGCCTCTGGTGCCTCATCAGAAAGGAAGTCCTCCAGCAGCCCCTTGGCCAAGCACAGCCACGATCTTTCCAAACACCAGCTGGGTCATGCCACTCAAAGTGTATACTCTGAGAAGAGGCTTATCTGGGTTGTAGGGCTGAGGGCTGGGGGTGTCGGGAGGGACTCCTGGGAGATAAAGCTTTAGTCAGAGGTCTAAACTGAATGCTTCCAGCATGTAGCTGACATTCCTTTTTATGACATCAATTTAGCTGCAGGGTGACTACTCTATCCCTGCAAACCACCTCAGCAAGTAAAAGTTTCTTCATTATTTTGTGATAGTTGACAAAAAATTTGATTGAATTTGAAATTGAGTTGCATTATCAAGGTATTTTCAACCTAACATTTGTCAATGAAAGACAAGGAAGAGCTGTTTGAGTCTTTAAATATCATTTTTGAATTGTTATTAAATGATTTTAAAATTTGTATTACCTACCTTAAGAGCAATGGTTTTCATCAGTGGTGACTATCAAGAATTTAATAGATGATTCCTCTTTAAAGAGATCATCATTTAAAATCTTGACCAGAAATTGCCCATAATCATTTCATGCATAAAATCTGATTTTTTAAAAGTAAGGAGGAACGCTCAAGTTTCTCTTTTTAAAAATATGAAAAGATTCCATGTGGAAATTTTATACAAATTCTTTTTCTTAATATAATTGTGTAATGTAGACAGTTAATCTTTTTTTCACCAAGACCCATGTACATATCTTCACATCCCCTCCGGCTTACCCATAGTGTTGAACAAATGCTATTGTTTTCCATGTTGTCATGACAGGTGAGGAAGTGTGGCCTTAAAGGGAAACTTTTCATAAAACATGTGCAACAATGTTTACAGTAGCATTGTCCATAATAGCAAAACGCCCTAGAAACCCCCCACAAGTTCATCAGAATAGAATGTATAAATGGTGGTGTGTTCATTCAGTGTAATAAAATGCAGCAGGGGAAATCAGTGAACTACAAGGACGTGTTAACAAGCAAGAATCTCAAAAGCTCATATTAATCAAAGAGAAAAGGCGACTCCCCAAAGAAAACATAAAGTTCAAAAACAGGCAACAGCAAGTAATAAATTTAAGACAGAAGTATACTCAGACTGCAGAAACCTGGCATTTGCTGTTTTTTTTTTTTTTTTTCTGCCTGGAGTACCCTTTCCCCAGAGAATTATTTGGTTTCTCTTTCTCTGCACTTAGATCCTGTTGAAACTATACCTTAACTGTGAGGTCTTTCCAGACCAACTGATATGAAATCATACAAGAGAACACTCAGCCTACACACACACCACACACGCAAACACACCCACAAACACATGTCATGTACGTTATCCTCCACTCTCCTTATTTAAGTTTTCTTTATAGAATTTAATGCCGACATATAATATATATTTGTTTGTCCTCTGTCCCTCCCCCCCAAGAGGCCCGTGACCTATTTCATCCACTGTTATCTCCCCAGCACCTAGAACAGTGGCTTGTGCGTACTAGAAGTTCATTAAAAATGTACAGTTTTTTGGACATTTATCAAGTGCTTACTTTATCCCAGTCTACCAAATTCTAGTGTAGTAGATACAAAATCTAGAGTTATCAACCAGGATGGGTAAAAAGGAAACTTTGTTTTGCCATCATTGCATTTTACTTTGTTCTCAAAACCTTAATTTCCTGGTTGACAAAATCTAGATCTTTCCATTTTAAGGTAAATCTTTCCCTTCTGGATTTTGCCTCAGGCTCTTTTTTGGGCAAATAGTCAATTTAACGTATTTCCCCACTCATCACCAGGCCTTTTTTCATCCTCTCTCTTTCGAAGTGAGCTTAGTTCCTGGCGTGTGTGGCTTGCAGGGCAGTGTGAGGGGCCCTCATCTCCTCCTCCATCCGGCTTCACCTGGCATGTGTCCTGCCAGACCTCTGTTCACCAGCGTCTGTCCCCACTGCAGCCACTGCTTGAAATATTCTAGTTCTACCTTTGCTCTCTGCTCACCGCAACCACCTCCATCCCTGATTATTTTTGTTCTTACTGCAAAGCAAGTCTACCACCTGTGAGTCTACCACCTGTGAGTCCCTCTTAGAAGCTTAGGCAACTTTGAAATAATTGCCAGTACCACCCTAGAACTGCAAGAGATCTGGGGTAAGGGGGGTGCAAAGGTTTTCACTCCACACAGCACCCCCCACCCCAACCTCTTGCCTTCACATCTCTTTGCTCTGTGGATCTGCTGCCTCTTCAGGCTACACCCAGAAGGAAGATGCTCTTTGGTGTCCCCAAACTCATCCGGAGTTTCCATCCCAAGACCCAGGGCTTAGCCTAGGAGTAAAGAGGACCTGTTCCTGTCTCGAGTAACCACTAGGGTCTAAGATTTTGCGTACTTCTTGGGTATTCTTCTTCTACCAGCAAATCAAATTTGATCTTATATCCCACTAGGGGCAAACCATGCTCTTCCATCATCCTGAATCCTTCCTCATTCTCTAAAAACTCAAAAAGCTTTTTCTCTCTCAAAAATCTTGGCTCTGGCTCTATTACCAAGGTTTTCATAACAGTTGACTCTGTGCAGACACTGGACTGATTCTGAGTCTACCGTCTCCCAGAGCAAATGGTGACCCAGTGGGAGGAGGGCTGGGACAACAAACTGGGAAACATCTGTTGTTTTCTTGGAATTTTATCTCACCACAGCAGAACCCATGGCACCACGAGAGCGTAGGAAATGGCTTTACAAGTTTAGATAATGCTTTATTTATCTAATCCTTTGGGAAATCTGCACAAGTGTTTTTTTTCTCTGCAACAGATGTTCACTACCTGCAACTCCCACTCTGTTTTTAATTTAACAATGCTTGATGGAAATATTTTTACCACGTATTATGCACCTTCCTAACTTGTTCAATGTATCATCCAGAAGACAATGATTGTATTTGCAAAAGAAGGTCACCTTATTAAGAATATCAGTTATTATCCCAGGCTATCCAATAGCTCTGGGGGCTATCAAGGGTGAGGGAAACGGGCTGCAGGCCTTGACTTTAGCTCATCCTGGCTGATCTGCTCTTCTCCTATCTTCTCCCTTGTATCAGCTATTCTCACAGCTGCTAGCTCATCAGTTAGTAGTAGTGCCAGGCACACCTTCTGCCCATAACAAGTGGTCCGTGCTTCCCCAGGTGTGGACCTTGGACCAGCAGCATCAGCACCTCCCAGAAACTGTCAGAAATGCACAACCCTGGCCCCCACTGTGATTTATCAAGATCCCAAGGTGATTCGTGGGCACATTAAAGTCAGAAAAGCAACAGTCTAAATTCAGTGCTTCCCAAACCCGGCTGAGCCCCAGCCACACTCCCAAGAGATCTTGATTCAATCCAGATGGTCCACCGGATGGATCCTGAGCTTCCTCTGTGTAATTCTGATTTCAGTGGCCTGTGGACCCGCACATGGGTCGACATTCTTTGGTACAGAATAATTCCCAGTATAAGGTGAGCTAGGACACTTGTCACTCACTCTGTGACTATGGAGTGACATTGGGGCAGTAACTCAGGGAGGCAGCCGATAGGGGAAAAGTACGTGGTGCAGCAAATAGCCTGGGACGCTTTTTGGCCATAAACCGCATCAGCCCTATTGCTATGGGGGATCATTGCAATCACAGCTACAATGACGCACGCACGCTTTGTCCAGCGCATCCCCCAGGTTGTACTTTTGAGATTTATTCTTATCCACAAAACATCCCTTGGTATATATTCTATATTAATTTCAATTAATTACAATTAATTCAATAAATTACAATTTTCCCTGGTTAGTAAAATGAGCATGGACTGGGGTGGGGGGGGGACAGATACAATGAGATCAGCTTTGGATTCCACTGACCCTAGTCCAGACCGTGGCATGTGTTCTAGAGCTGGACTCCCAGGATTCAAGTCCTGACTTTGCCTGTGTCACTGAATGACACTGCACAAGTTATTTCAACTCCCTGTGCCTCAGTTTCATCATTTGTAATGTGAAGATGATCATAATTACACCTACCTCTCAGGGTGAGTTTAGGAATTTCATACCTATATATATAACAAAACGTGCTTAGAACTATGGCTGACACATAGTATCAGTATAACCATCTCTGAGCCTCAGTTGCCTCATCAGTAAAAAGAGCGTAAGAATAGCACTTACCTCACAGTGGACGGAGAGGAAAATGAGCCCGATCAGAGAGGACTTAGGACACCATCCTAAAGTGTTGGCATAAACTTGAACAACCCTAACATGCATGTACTCTTCAGATACGGAGTGGAAGCTACCTAAACTCTTAGAACTAGTCTCTCTTCTGCCTACAGACGTACCTAGGAGGAAAGGGTTTCTTAGTAATGCTCTGTTCATTCTGTGTTGTGAAGCTCAAGTCATCCAGCACAACTGTTTCAGAAGCCAGCTGTCCCCAGGTCTCTACACCTTTCCATGGCAAGAGGGCCATGGAGCTACCCTTCATCCATCCATAAATTCACTCGCTCATCCATGCAACAAATACTTACCGTCTACTCCGTGCCAGGCCCTGCCTGGGGTACTGGGGATGCAGATATAAATAAAATACGGTATCTGCCCCCAAGGAGTATGCAGCCCGGCTGGGAGATGTACGTGCAAGCAGACACATTATGCCCCAGTGGGCCAAGTCCTTTGGGGAAGGTTGGTGAGGTGAATTGCATGTAAAATAACACATCTTATTTACATTGATTACTTGTGTTCACGGCAAATTGCATAGGACCCACGTGTGCCACATTTGAGATACCAGTCACATGTAACTTCTATTCACCCCTCAGGCCCCAGTTGAAATGCCCCTTCAGTGATGTCTCCCATACTCCCTCAGGGACCCCATGACTCTATCCCAACCTTCCCCATATGCATCCTAAGTCCTCTCTGATCGGGCCCAGCCTCCCTTCCCAATCTTGTTTCTCCTCCATCTTTTCGCTCCCCCCTGAGAGCCAAGCAGTCCACGAACACTTCCCAGATGCCCTGTCATAGTCAGTGGCACGTTCACCACATTCCCTTAGAACACTGCTGTATTTTTGTCTTTGCATTATTATTTATTCATGCTATAGATAAGGAAACCGAGGATTAGAGAGATTAAGTAATATGCCCAAACTCACACAACTAGCAAGTAGAAGAACCAGGATTTGAACCTGGGCTAACTCCAGAGCAAATGCTCTTGAACACTATGCAAATAGAAGGGATATTAACTCAGTTCGGCAGATAAGTCAATATCACCCCGAAAATAAGTGCTGATGTGCTAGACTGGCAGAAAGCATTAACAAAAAAAGATGAGTAATTGCAACAAATCGTAACTCTTGGTTACTTCAGTTACAATCTCCTTTTCAGGTTATCAGCAGAGGAGAAAGATATCTGTAAATATGTACATACACACGCGGATAGAGGTGGACAGAGACATGGACACAGACATAGATAGTGTCAGTTGCAAATTTATAATCTGTGTTTCCCTGGGCCTGAGTAGAGGCTGGAATTCAAAGCAGGGTCAAATGAGCAGAAATGATTATTTTTTCTTTAGTTCTTTTCCCTAGTTGCTATTGTGGGACTTATAACACCCTGGCAAGCCTTCACCCAATCTGTTTATTTCAGGGAACCCCTTCGATTATCACGTACATGAGAACATGTTGGCAACTAATGCGGAACTGAGCCTCTCTTCACCTATGTCCTGAGCTTGCTAAGGATAAGGCTTGCTATGGCCACCTCAGCTGTCACTGGTCTAGCAGCACCGTGTTTTCCCCAATTATAGATCAAGCATGAGGCTGGAGAATGCCTGTCTCCTTAAATTGCCCCCGTGTTCCCAAGGTTTTAGCAAAACCACCTCTTTCAGTTTTTCCCTAGAGACCCAACTGCTGGGCCGCTGACCTGTCCCCAGCAGGGACACCCCAACCTTGTCCTCCAGAGCCCACCTTCTCCAGCACACATGGTCCTGCCAGTGCTCCAGCACCCAGACTCAAGGTTCGCATTTTACTTTGTAGCCCTCCTGGATTTGGGAGTATTCTGTACATTTCTTAAAGTAATAACACCACCTTGCACTTTTGCAGTTCTTTTCCAAATGAACAGTGCCCCATGTCCTTTATCTTATTAATCTTTGTCACCAACCTTGGAGATAGACAAGGTTTGTATGACTAACTGCCCTAATTTGTAGATGAGAAAATATAGACAGACATTAGGGAAATAAAAAAAGAAGGAACGTCACGCCTGTAACACCAGCACTCTGGGAGGCTGAGGCGAGAGGATCACTTGAGGTCAAGAGTTCAATACCAGCCAGAGCAAGAGCAAGATCTCTTATGTACAAAAAGTAGAAAAATTAGCCGGGCATGGTGGTGCGTGCCTGTAGTCCCAGCTAGTCGGGAGGCTGAGGCAGGAGGATAGCTTGAGCTCAGGTGTTTGAGGTTGCTGTGAGCTATGTTGAGGCCATAGCACTCTAGCCAGAGCAACAGAGCGAGACTCTGTCTCTCTCTCTCACTCTCTCTCTCTCTCTCTCTCTCTCTCTCGCACATAAAACAGAAAACAAAAAACATGATTCTTGAGGAAAGGCCGAGAATTTGTTTGTTTTTATGTCATCCATAATTCTCAATATCACCAGAAGGAACCTGGAGAAACATTTTCCCAAGAAGGCTCTGCTCTTAAAAGAGGAGTGGCCTATTTGACCAAATAACTTTAGGAAATTCTGAGTTAAATAAAATTAAACAGGTTTTGTTTGTGTTTGAAATATTTCTCAAGTTTTTTCTCTTGGACAATATGAATCTCTATGAAGATGAGATAGTATTCTCTATTCCCTCAGGTATTTTTCCATGAAATTCTTTTTTCCCAGAGCATTTTGTAGGACCCAATTTCACAAAATGCACTTTGAAAAGCATTGCCCTTGATCCAATGCATGGATGGTTCTGTAGCAATAAATGAATTTGCTTTCCAAAAAAAAGGCAGAAATTAGGCCCTTTAAACAAAGGTTAATAATATTTCAATCAGGTATTTGGGGTGTTTCAAAATTTTCCTTCAAAAGTTTATTGTGGTAACAAAGTGCAAGTCTCTTCATCCCATGAGGCAAGGGAGGAAAGACAAAGTATGAGTGAGCTGTGGCGTTCCCAGAAGGCTGCTCCAAGTTCATGGATATAGACCTAGAAGAGGAGGCAAGGGATGTGCAGGAAGGGCTGCCTTATGCTCTAAGGGTGATAGATTTCATCTAGGGTAGCCTCCGTTTTCAAAATCCCTGATTTCCCCAGTCTGGCCTTTTTACTCTAGATCTTCCAAAACATACCTGTATCCTCAGCAACCCTTCCTTTTGGCCCTTTCCAGGACTCAGAGGGCACCCTGTCCTAGGTAGACGCTTGTGAAGAAGTGGTAGAGAATCTGCCCTTGGGTTTGCTGCAGCAGAGTGCCCAGGGATTCGATTTGTCCTGTTGTCCAAGCTCAAGTTCCAAGTCTTGGTCTTCATGGCCACCAAGTTCTGTGTTCATTTTTCTGGTCAGGCCACATTATGGACTGAATTGTATTCCCCCTAAATTAATGTGTTGAAGCACTAACTCTCAGTGTGACTGTATTTGGAGATACGGCCTCAAGGGAGTTAATTCAGATTAAATGAGGTCATAAGGCTGGGGCTGTAATCCAGTAGGACCAGTGTCCTTATGAGAAAGGGAAGAGACGTCAGAGGATGATCTCTCTCTGCACCCACAGAGGAAAGGTCCTGCCAGGACACAGCGAGAAAGCAGCAATCTACAAGCCAAAGAGAGAGGCCCAGGAGAAACCAAACCTTCTGACACCTTGTTCTTGGACTTTGAGTCCCCAGAACTATGAGAAAATGGGTTTCTGTAGCTTAAGCTGCCCCATTTGTGGTATTTTGTGAGGGCAGCCCTAACTGATTAAGAGAGACTATCAAGATCCAAACAGGTCCACTAGACAGTTAAGAGAACTCCTGATGCAATAAAATCCCCCGTAAGTTTCTTTAGAGAAATACAGTCATGAAACACTGCCCAGTGGCTTCTATATTTCAAGGAGAAGTTTCCCTTCCCTTTGCCTTCGAGCATCCTATGGAATAATGATTATCAACAGGAGAGACATTGCCTGACATCAACCACACAAAGACTCCTTGAGGGGCTAAGGGACACAAAAAGAGAATTTTATTTTCTTGGTATCTCCCCCCTGTGCAAAGAGGGGCTGATGGAGAGAATTGCCATGACGTCATTGTTAATGACTTCCCAACAGCCACCGCACAAGGCACAGCACCTGCTGCCCCCGACACAGCACAAACCCTGACATTTGCCAGCAGTTGTCTGTCTTACACATAGCGTCATATTTTCACAAGCAACTGGAGCTGCCAAAAGGCCCAGTGAACAGACACAGCCCGGCAGATGCCACGATGGGCCCGAGAGTAGGCAGCCCTGGGAAGGGGACTGGCAGCTCAGACGCCTCCCCACGTCCCCGCAGGCAGAGAGAAGGCGACAGACACAAACTGAGCTGCATGTTAATGTCTCCAAAGTCCAGAGAACAGAACACAGGAGACGCAGGAGGAGAAATTAGTATGGAAGTGTTTCAAAGGCAAACAAAACACTTGTCACCGCTTCGACCACTGGACAGATTTTCAGATTATTTAAAGACAAAGACAGCCTTATAAACAAGGTATAAGCACATAAAATATGCTTTTAACGAGAAAAAGTCATCCAGTGGAGATTTCAAATGCTTCATATAATGGAAAGATCTATTTTATATAGAAGGAAGGAAAATGGTTAACTGGATTCTTTTGAAAGAAGGACCATTAAGGCACATGTTTGCAATAATTGGTAGTATCTTGGCACGTGTGTCTCCAGGAGTCCTTTCAGAGAATATGTGAGTCACCCCATGTCTGGTGCCACCCTCTGGGTTACATCCTCCACACTGCCACCTTGCTGCCAAGAGCCTTTCAAAAGGCAGAACCCTTCACACACTCCCCTTACCTAAACCCCACAGTGGCTCCTTTGTTGCCCTCAAAGTACAGTCTAAAATCATCAGTATGGCCTACAAGTCCCTTTGTCATGGCCTCTTCCTACCCCTTGGTCTTCACCTCTGCCCTCGGGCAGCACCCTACACTCTCCCTATTCCAAACCACTCACTCTCGGGCTTTCTTCATCCCTCACTTGGCATATCCTTTCCTTCTCTAGTCACTAAATCCTGACCCATTCTTCAAGATTTGAGTCCAATTTATCTTTCTTTTCAATGCTTCCTTGATACCTCTAGGAAGTGTTCCTCGCTCCCTTGCTGCTCCCCAGAATCCTCTACGCACCCCTCTGTCGTGAGGTTAGTTTCCATGCGATTATTTGTTAGAATGTCTTGATACATGTCAAGACAGTAGGCTCAGGAGGCAGGTACTTTCCTTATTTCTCTTTGAATCTCTTGGCTACCCTTTAAGTCAAGCATATCATCTGTTGGCCTAGAAAGATCTTTTTCCATTAAAATAAGGAGAAATAAACAAACAAATGAAAAACATGAGGTGACTCATAAAATATCCTGGAGCTTATGGAAAAGGAAATGTTTCCTGAAAACTTAGAAGATCTTATATCTAAAAACAGCTTCCAACAACAAAAAGAAAAGAAGAAAGGAAAGAAAAAAAAAAAGGGAGAGAAGGGAGAAGGGAGGGAAGGATGGAAGGAGGGAGAGAAGGAGAGAAAAAGGAAGAAAATAAAATATCGGCGTATATTGGCTTGGTGTCTTCAAAAAGCCATGAAGACATGAAAGGCATGACCTTGAGAAAGCAGAACCAAGGAATCATAAGGACAGAAGCGGTCCAGATGAAATAAGAGATGTGCTAGAACTTGTAAAACTGGAAATAAAAAAGGTAAAGAGTTACAAAATGCAAGAGCAAAACTAAGGCTGAGTTAGGGCCTTAAAAAACCATTTCTCATGGTTCAGCCGCATTTCCCACCCTGCACATCAGATCCTGGTTCCTTCCTCCTGCCCAGTCCCATGGGGTCTTCTACTAAGCTCTCCCTAGTTACAACACCCATGGTTTTCAATTCCTACTGCCTGGGAGAATCTCAGCTGAGGTGGTGGGTGACAAGAAGGGGCTGTGATTAGTCTTCTTGAGCAGGTAACCTGCTGGATCTTGGTGATGGGATGTCAAAAAGCTAAAGAAAGTCAGTCATTAAAGTAAAAGAAAAGAAAACAAAAATAACAATAGCAGCAAAAATAAGAATAGAGGCAAGGATTCTTTTCCCTCATAAAATATACACTTTGCTTATGTAAAGATAATACAAATTGTTATGTTTATGATAAACATTAGAAAACTTGGAAAATACCCCCAAACAAATATTAAAATGAAGTAGAAAACTATCCCCAAATTATCACTGCTAATGCTGTGATCTATATATTTCAAATAATTTTCCATGTTAATATATGGAAAATTACATAGCTACCATACACTCATATGCATACCATATGTCACCTCTTTAAGTCCTTGTTGAAGATATTCTATTAGAATAAATAAATCTAATTCCCTTAAGAGATAAGCCCGGAAAACGGCATGTTAAAATGATAAAAAGTATATTGCTTTCTCAGACCACAGACCATTGCTATCAACAGAGAGATTCTGCTTATGACTCACTCCGAGGCCCCTTGCAGCTTGTGATACCAGGCACTTGGGGGCAACAACTTCAACATGTCTCCCCGGTCACCAGGGAAAGGAAGGAAGAACGGAGGTCGGACTGAGCTTCCGGGAGCCAGGCTCCCAAGAGGTGTGCAGCGCTTTTGCTCGTGTTCCATTGACTCAATCTCAGTCACAGGAACCCAACTAATTGAAAAGGGGCCAGGATGTAAAATTAAGCTTTATGCCCAAAATAACAGGAGACACACAGACACTGATGAACCTTAGCAGTATTTGGGACGTGTGGTAGTTTTAAAATACGTCCACGGACTCTCTGACACTCCCTCCTTCAAAAGGTAGACTCTCACTCGCCTCCCCCGAGTGTGGGCTCAAAGTCTAATGTGACTCAGTTCTAATAAATAGGATACGGTGGGAGTGACGGTGTGTGATTCTGAGACCGGGTCATAATCGTCCTGCAGCTGCCTCTGGCTCACTCTCTTTCTTGAATCACTCGCTCCGCGGGGATGCCAGCTGTCATGTCATGAAGACACTCAGACAGCCCTATAGAGGCTGAGATGATGTGGAATTTAAGATTCCCTGCCAATAGCCACAACAAACTGAGACAGGCTTCCTGCCAACAGCCACGTGAGAGGACCAGCCCCAGTCAAGCCTTCAGATGACCACAGCCCCAGCCAACTTCATGACTGTGACTTCATGAGAGATCCAAGCCAGAAACACAGTTTCACAAAAACTATGTGAAATAATAAATATGTACTATTTTAGGCCACTAAGTTTTAGGGTAATTTGTTATATAGCAGTAGATAATTAATGCAACATAGATCACCACATATAGCATAAGACTAGGCAAAAATCACCATGTCACTAAGTGTGGCTTTGGCCCAGATCACAATATGCAACCCTTGGTGCAGGGCCTATGACTCCTTGCTTAAACTTAGAGATGCTTCCTTGTGCATTTCCTTTAACGCAGACTCACACCCCAGCACTCTAAGTACTGCCACTCAAATGTCCAGTTAAGACCAGATCCAGGAAAAACGCGCCAAGGGAAAGCAAGAAAGTCTGAATCTGATCAACAGGCCCCTGGAGGTAGGAGGAGGGGCAAGAGAAAGCAGCTTGCAGGCAGGCTCTCACCCCTTTCAGAGAAGTCGTTCGGCTAGGAGGAAAGAGAGCAAATTTTTAGAGAGGGAAAAGCAAAGAGAAAAATTTTCTGTTCTGACCTAGAATCAAAACCTCCTTCCTTGTCTCTCAAAATTCTCCACCTGCAAGTGCTCAGACTGATTAAATGCCCCTGTATTCAGATCCATGCACATTAGTATTCCTCTACCCTGGGATGGGGCTGTGAATACAGAGGAAACTTATTTTCTCTGTGCTTCATCCCTGGAGGCCAAATGGTGTTATTTCCTGGCCTCCCAGGGCTATCTTTCTCCACTTTCTGATAATAAAGGCTCTAATCTGCTTTAATTCTCATTTCTAATAATAGCCTATCTTCACAAGTTCATTTTCACTTAATGTCATATGCTACTCAAGTATGATATAGAATTACTCAAACAAATAATCCACGAAGCGTTTCCAAATTGAGACCCTGTTAAGCTGGCTTTAATGCAAAGAGCATTTAGTACATTAATTGTTTATACACAGCAACGAAAATTAATTGCACGAGTTCATCAATGTCTAAAGTTCTTAAATGATTTGTTTTTTAATAATTTAGAAATGTCCCCTGTTTTATTGAATTCTCACTAATTATTTTCATCTCAACAGATAGCTCATGTTATGTTCTGGGTGAATTAATCAACAAATCCTGCATTTACATAGCTCGAATTAAAGAAATTTGTCACCAGCAACAGCTACTTGGCTATTGTCCAAGTAGCTATTGTCCAATTTATTCTTTGTTTAATAGATTGACTTGCCTGGTGGGCCTATTCCTACATGGATGGGGAGGGGGAGACAGGGAGAGACAGATCTGAGCTTACAGAAATGAAAGGCAGGGCTGAAAGCCACAAGAGAAAAAAGTCATTACTGCTTGGCAGGAAGCACAACACACCAGGATCCGAGACCTGGTTCTATGCCCTGCTCTGGCACTTACAACTTTTTTGCCCAAAGCAAATAACTGGAACCATTCTGTAAGTCTGCTTCTGTGTCTGTGTTAGGGAACACAACCACCCCCTGCCAGTAGTGCTGAAATACTTAAATGTAGGTGTCTTAATCATTTCTGGTAATTATAACAGAATATCGTAGACTGGGTGGCTTAAACAAAAAGCATCAATTTCTCACAGTTCTGAAGACTGGGAAGTCCAAGATCAAGGTGACTGGTGAGGGTCCCCCTCCTGGCTTGCAGATGGCCACCTTCTTACTGCATCCTCACATGGCAGAGAGAAAGCAGGAGCGCTCATCCCTCATAACTTAATTACCACCCATTTCCAAAAACCATCACATTGAGAATTAGGGTTTCCACATATGAATGGGGGACACAAACATTCAGTCCATAGCATCACATCTGTATTAGTCAGGGTTCTCCAGAGAAACAGAGCATTAGGAGATAGACAAAGAGGGAGAGAGGGGTTTGTGATGAGGAACTGACTCACACAACTTTGGAGGCTGAAAAGTCCCATGACCTACCCCTGCAAGCTGGAGACCCAGGGACGCCAGTGGTGTGGTTCAGGCCAAGTCTGAAGGCTGAGAAGCAAGGGAGCTGACGGTGTAAGTCTCAATCTGAGGGCAGCAGAAGACTGAGGTCACAGCTCAAGTGGTCAAGCAGAAGGGCAGGGTCTCCCTCGCTGTACCTTTTGTTCTATTCAGGTCCCCAACAGACAGGGTGAAGCCCACCCACATGGGGGAGGGCCTCTGCTTTACACCCTCACAGACAAACCCAAAATAATGTTTAGCCAAATATCTGGTCATGCCATGATCCAGTCAAGTTGTTGACACAACAAAATGAACCATCACGGGAGGTGACACTGCTCTGAAAGAACAATGAAAAGTGTAAGAAATCACGAGGATGGAGAGAAAAATGTCTCATGTGGCTGCCACCTCCAATTCCTACCCCTCCACTTCCAAAATTACTTACTGCTGTTCTGATGGGAGGAGAGATGGTTTGCCTTAAGGATTCTGGGGTGTTTCGTTCCCTTGAAGCCCCTCCGTCAGAGACTGTGGGGCAAGCACCTCAAGGATGAGACAGGGAACATTTGCATCAGCTCTTTTTTTGCATCATACTCCAAATATTTTGTCCTTGTCTACCCCAATCCTGCCCTCCCACAATGGACCCAGGCTCCCTCTAAAATAAAAATTAACTATGAAAGTGACTTTAATATCTCTGAGGACATGATATCCAAGACCCCAACTGTGATTAGATACCTTACCAGGTAGCTTGGCCCTAGACTAACTCACTCTCTCTCCTTCTCCCTCCTCCCTCCTAGGGTGTTGGAATGACCTTTGCCCTCCCTCTAGGACTACAAATTTTAACCTTGGCATCCCAAGGCCTTACCCAAAGCCACCAAATTCTCATCATTGTACAAAGCCCACTCTGAGCTGCTGATGCTAACAGACAGCAGAGTCTCTCTTGGGACATCCCCACTCCCACCTCTCCAAACACATGATTGTTAAATAGAGCATGTTCTCTGCCCGTCTTTTCCCATCATATCCTCTGCTCACCTGTGACATGGCATTTTGGCCAAAGCATCATTGAATGAATCACAAACTGAGAGAGACTTTCCGCTTCACAGACAGTTTTCAGTGTGGGTGGTGCCTTACCTTAGTGGGTTTTTCAACTGCTTTTTCAGACTCAGAAATCATGACAAACTTTGCAGCATAGAACTCAAGAAAAATTAGCCAAGAAACACATTAATGTGACATAAAACTGAAAATATGCTCTGGGACGACGGAGGAGAAGGCAGATGTATTACACTAATGAAGTGATACACAGACACCCAGGTGTCCTTAGAGGCTCCGGCCCCAGAAATGCTTGCATGCCATCATTGCAACTGTTTGTATGGACAAAATTTGATTTTCATTGACCAACGGAAAAAATGCTGAAAGATGATCCCTACCTTATACTAATTCAGTCTGGGTTTTGAGGAAGCTGGGGGAGAACTTTAGGGGAATGTGGGGTTTTGTCACCTCTATGCAACTGAATAAACATACTGCTCACTGTAAGATCCTTTGCCACAAGCCCACAGCATAGGTAAGCAGGTGCTGTCCTGTCCAGCCTGGGTTCAGTGCCAACAGGAGGACCGCCCAGCCCTCCTTGCCCACTCCTTGACCCCAGGTCTTCACTCCAGTGCCTCCCTGAATGGAAATCAGAAATATATTTTTTGGAGGCCACCCCAAAACTAGGCGGCTTGTAATGGGCTTGGGGAAGCCGGCATCTGTCCTTTGTTGCCACGAGTATGTGACTCTTCATTGCCATTGTCACTACTGCCACCACAGACAATGGATTAGGAAAAACCAGGTCTGTTATTTTCACACCAAATAGTGGACCCAAATAGTTTTGAGAGTTCCAGAAGAGTGAGTATGTCATAGTTTAAAGTCAGGATCAGAATCGGGCTTTGGTCATTTCTTTATCCTACGTAAGAGCAAGTTCTCCACTGCTGGGCTCCAGCCCAGTTTAATGGGCAAAGACCTAGGCTTTGTGGCTTTGAAACTTTCTCCACCTCTACTCCCCTCTTTCAAACTTGTGATGTGAATGCTACTGATGTCTGCGGCAAACAGTACGCTGACCCAGACCGCCCTTCAGGAGTGAAAGATTCATTCCCCCGACTGTCTGGTGGGCTATTGGCTGGCTGCCCTCAGTTCTCAGCACTCTTGGGGAATTGCCTTGGCTGAAGTTGCCATCTCGTCCAGGGCAGCCTGTTGTGGCCCCACTTGGGGAGGAGAAGTGAACACAGAAGACAAACGACAAACAACAAACACACAAAGACGGTACAAGACTGCAGCCCCTCTCTCCTGCAGCGTCTTTATTTTTAACACTGTTCTTTTGGCATCTGTCCCAGTCTACCCCAACTTTTCCCACCACTATTTTGAGTTCCCAGAATGTTTTCGTCTCAGCATGGACTGGTTCTCACCGCTCTGCCTCAGGGAGTTGACGTTTGCGTCTCCTCCTTTGCCCTTTCCCGTTTGCGGGTCAAGGCACCCTGGCTTGTTTGCAAGTCACAAGGCGTCTTGAGCCTGATCAACAAGAAACAATCCATGTGAGAACAGGTGTTCTGAGAACTGCTTTGTTCAAGCATGGCTGAGAGATGACCTGGTGCCCACTACAGCAGCCCTCACCCAATGACTGGCCCACATGGGGATATAAAGACCCTGCCCCTCCACTCCAGCTGAGGACCCCTCTGAAGAGCCAACTCTGCTTCAGTCTCCTTGTGGGGCTAGCTAAGTCCTCCCTTGAGACGGCACTGCGGCCGAACAAGCTTCCCCCTCTGCCCACTCCTGCCTTACTTCCCTTCCCCCTACAGGTGTCAATCCCAACAACACTTCCTGAAATACTTCCTGCCTATGAACATCCAGCCCAGAGTCTGCTTCCCACCGTGACAATGCCCCGACTCTGCGTGCCCTCACGCTACAGTGGACAGTCTGTGGCATACGGACCCTTCCCATCCGGAGCACCTGCTGCTCTGGGCTCCTGGCCCTGGGGCTTTCTCAGCGGTGCAGAGCGCAGGTGGGTGCAAGCTGGGGAGGACGGGAGCCTGTGCATAAACGCCCCAGCCCGCACGTGAGGCACACCCCGGACAGCTTCTCCGAGTCCCTAGAGGGGCTGAGCCTCCGCCCTGCCCTGCTCCCCCCACCGCAGTGGTGCACCTCGTGCTGGCGTTTCTGCTTCTCTGTCCCCCTCTGCCCTCCCTGCTTGTGCTGCCTGGAGTCGCCTCCCGCTGAGCTACCAGCACACCTGTTCTTGCCTCAGGGTCTGCTTCTGGGTGATCTGAGAAAAAATAAGATGTCCTTATTTCTCTTTCTCTTTGCAGTTGTGCGGGAAACTCATCGTCATGGGAGTCAGAGCCCAGAGTTCAGGTGCTGGAGGGGACCACGGGTCAGGTGAGTGAAAGCGTCAACTACGGAAGAGCGCTGAGGAGACAAGCGGGGTCAGCCCCAGCGATGCCTGGCCAGTGTCTATGGGTTTTAACATAAAATTTGTTAAGGGAACACAGACTTAAACTGCCACCTGGCTCCATTTTCCAGCACGGTAGGTCCCCCAGGGCAGGGCCATGAGGTGTGGTCGCTGGAGGGGCTGAGTGACAGTGATGGCTGTCTCCTACTGAGGAGCAGGCTCCCCACCGTACCCCACGCAGGGAGAAGCACGGGGCCAGATCTCACCCGTCCTTCAGCCCTGTTAAATCATCCCCATTTTCACAGATTTGGAAACTAAGGCTCAGAAGGGTAAGTCACTTTCCACTGCCTCACAGCCAATCAGCTAAGAGCCGGAATTCAAAGCCAGACCAGATCACTCCCCAAAGCCCAACTCCTCACGTGTGAGGAGGCAGGAGCCAAGCAAACTCGGGGTGGGGGGATGTTCTCTGGTGGGAAGAGTAGAAACAAAATGGGCTTTGTGTTTTGCGGTGACAAGGAAGAGGGTAGACGGGAGGAAGAGGCTTAGCAGCCTCCCAGAAGCTCTAACAGCAGAAAATTGGTTGAGGAGGGTAGAGAAGGAGAGAACAGATAAAATAACCACAAATCTTCAAGGTCAGCAGGCAGCCCTTGAGGACTGTGTTTGGTGCTGCTCTGCATAGCCTGCAGCTGAGCTGTCCTGGGGAGGAGCTCTGGGTTCAATTCTGTGCCACCCGACTGTCACTGTTCAACCAGTATTTACTGAGCTCTCTTGACTGGAGACAGGAGAGCAAGCACAAAAGGCAAAGGACCTGCCCCCAGAGAGCAAGCGTACTAGTGGGGGAAACTGGCAATAAACAAACCGACATGTTTTAGATGTCCCATAATAATAAGAGCTATGAAACAGCTACAGTGGGGGCACGTTGGTAGAGGGCAGCGGTGAGTGCCACGTCAGGTCCAGCCATGGGGACGGCTTCTTGGGAAGGTCACATCCAGGGACTGCAGGAAGGAGAGGAGAAGCGTTCCAGGGAGGGAGCAGCCAGTACAAAGGCCTCGTGCAGGGCTCTCGGGTGTAGCAGGTGGCCAGAGTGGGGTACAACGCAAGCGCAAGCGGGGCAGAGAGCCAAGGGCCTGAGGTTAGTCCCTGCCCCTGCCATGAAGACATTTTCTTGAAGCCAATAACATCTAAGCCTGGGAAAGTTTAAAGTTCCCCCCAACATTTGCAAATTCTCGTGGACCTAACATTCCCCATGTCTTGCTGCTTCCAGCCCTTTTGTGCTGCTTTGCTGTGTTTGTGTCACCTGGTGACAACCAAGAATCAGTCTATCATGGTTTTCTGCAAGGAACTAACCACAACAAACAGTGTACAGTTATTATATGTATTAAGATTTGGAGGTATGCAAGGGAAGGGTCACATTTTCCAGCCCAGACACTCTCCCTTTCTCCCTTCTCCCTTCTCTTCCCTGCTGTCTTCCCCCCACCAAGCCGGTTCTGCTCTGTCCAGTGTGTATTTCCATGCCCTTCCTTTCTCTGACCCCTGGAAACTACTTCTTCCTTGAGAGAAAGTCTGTTTTAAAGGCATTTCTCAACACAGGAAGATCTCCCTAAGAAGGATTCCAGAAGAACTGCTAAGAGAGTAGAATGTTCTCCATCTCCAGGATGGGAAGAACATCACTCCCAACCATCAGAATTGGCTTGCACACAGACCAGCATGATTGTGTGCAAATTTCTTTGGGGAAAAAAAAAAGTTCAGCTATAAATGGAGACGACATGAGCACTGTGAAGTCCGTAGGTTTCTGCCAGGTTTCCTAGGGAATGACCCGCCTTACTGAGGTGTGGCGGTGTCCTTGCCACACAGATGGGCATCTCACAGAGCAAGCTGGGCTTGCTTTACTGATAAATAAACACATGGCTCTAATGCAGGGCCTGGGAAGAGTATGTGTTTAGTGGAATGTTTCTTTCTTTTTTTTTTTTTCATTTTTCTTTTGTATCCTAGATTTAGTTACGAGATAGATGGTTTTCAGAAAATTAATAGGCCCTAGTTAATCATAAATATTTCCAGCCTATGATATCTTTGCAACAAAATTTGTTTTCCCTCCCTCCCCATCCCTCCCATCCTTCCACATTGTAGGTACAGCTATAATTATAATAGCTACCATTTATTGCACACCTAATATACACCAAGACATTTTCTCTAATCTTTACAAGATCAAGATAGTTAATACTATTTCCATTTCACAGATGAGGTAACCAAGGTTCAGAGAAGTTGCCCAAGGCCACATAACTAAAAGGGGGAAGTGCCTGAGTCCCTATGAACTGATTTCCCATTGCCTGAGAAAGAGAAAGGCTTTGACTTTTCTTGATTCTCAGAAGGGAATAGATCTCTCTGTGCTCTAAGCATGGCTTTTGCATGAACCACCATAGGACAGCGCCTCAGTTGAGCTTGTTCTTTGGCAAAGCCAGGGTGATCAGGTCACCCCTGAGTACCCACATGTACTGAGAGTCCGCCATGTGAACCTCAGTACCCAGAAGGAGTATGGGGTGCAGGCAGCTGGTAGGACGGAGATGTCCAAAAAATAAGAAATTGGGCCCCACCTTTCCAAACCTTAACATCTAATGAACTTGTAAGCACAACTCTTGGTGATTTTATTAAGCTGTCAGAAGAATCCAAAATTCTCCCTCTTTACGCCCTCCCCGTCCCATCCTCTGTAGCTCACATTGTGGGCTGGTTGGATATTACTCTGTCCCAAATCTTCCTTGTTTTACTGTTGCGAGGACCCAATAAGACAGTGTGTGTGCAAGTACTTTGCAAACTCTAAATCACTAGAAAAGCACCGTTAGCAGTTGCCATATGAAGCCCCAGCCAAGGCCATCGCATGGCCGGTTCAGCATAGTCCCCATGTGCGAACGTCACATGATTGTTGATTGTGATTATGATGATTATCAGCATCACCAGCAGCTACAGAAGCAGCATGAAATATTTGTGGAACTCTGTGTGTTGCGCCACTCTCTGTGCTTAGCCCTCTCAAATCTAACACAATTTCACCTTTTAAACAACCCTGTGGTGTAGGTATTGTTAATATTATTTCCATTTTATAGAAGAGAATGTTAGGGAGTTAGTCCCTAAAGAAGCTACCTTCCATAAAGGGAATGCCATGGTCAGATGCACTGCTTTCTAGAACTGGGTATTTGGAACGCTGTGTCAGCTTTTTCTTGGTTAAAGTAGATTCTTCAATGGATTAGAAGAAAAAGAGTAAGGAGAGATGCTCTTTGGGAAGCTAAGTCTTTGACTGAATCCCCAGACCCTTGAATCATGGAACAGTCATAAAACCCTCTAATAGCCCCTCATCACCATAGGCGTGGGAGGTTCCTAGGCAGTTTGCTCTGAAAGGTCATTTACAGACAATTCAGGCTTTGGAGGGAAAGAGAACCAGGCTGTGATTTCGGAGTGTGTCAGGCCCAGACTGGGGACCACCCAGGCAGAAGCACTGCAGGTCACACTCGATTCATCAGACTCTCTTTGGTCCCACCCTGGGCCCCCTGTTCTTCTACCCTTTCCAGGTTTTCAGTCCCTCACTCCATTCTGCATCCCCCATGTGTCTCACAGTAAATCAACCCAGTGTTGGAACTTCCTGTTAAGAGAAGGCATTACAATAATAGTGGCATTCAATTACCGAGCCAGGTGCTGTTCTAAGTGATTTACAGATGTTTGGTTGTCAAACCTTCACAGGTGCCTGTGAAGCTCTGTTATTACACCCATTTTACAGATGAGAGAACTAAAACACACAGAAGAGACTTTCTTAAGCTCCCAGACATTGAAAGACAGAGCTGGTATGAGAACCTAAGAAGTCAAATGCTGCTGCTTTAGCGACTATTTCAGTTATTTTTAAAGATCATTTTATTCTGGAAAATCCCAAGCATCTAGGAAGTTTATAGCTGAAAACGTGGTGAGAAAGTAATATGTGTCCAGAAAGTCAAGGCAATGTTCAGCCTAGAATTGGCTTATCAAGGAAAACAGTGGTGGGTCTTCACCCACAACAAGCATTGCCTTAAAAAATAAAAGCAAAAACAAGACTTAGGGATGGAACCAAAAGCCAGAGGCCCAACCTACGAGTCCAGATTGCCTTTGGCAGTAAAATGAGAGCCACTACATATGACATGAGCCTCTGCTGCAGGGAACTGAGCTAGGTCTTTAGGACAGCTTTTTCTTGGATACTCCCAACACCCCTGAGAGGGAAAGCTTGCCAGAGTAGAGGTCTTATAGCCGGCGAGAGAGCAAACTGGGATCTAAGGGCTTTTCAGCGGGAGGTCAGAGCTTGGGCTCTGAACCTCTTGCTATGTATTTCAGAAGTTTGAGACAGAAAGTCAGCTGTGGCTGGTGAAGGGCCATGCTAATGGACCTAATGATACAGCCTCCTTCCCAGAGCTGGCCTTCCCCTCTGGCAGAGCATGAATAAGTGAAAACACATGCAAACTTATCTCCACCCCAGGAAGACGACTCCAGGTGGAGGTCTTACCAACACCAAATAAAGACTCTCCTTGGCTTGTATAAGGAGGTAGTTCACTTTTTTTTTATTTTCTTTTCTTTCTTTTTTTTTTTTTTTTTTTTTTTTTTGGAGACAGAGTCTCGCTCTGTTGCCTGGGCTAGAGTGCCCTGGCATCAGCCTAGCTCACAGCAACCTCAAACTCCTGGGCTCAAGTGATCCTCCTGCCTCAGCCTCCTAAGTAGCTGGGACTACAGGCATGTGCCACCATGCCCGGCTAATTTTTTCTATATATTTTTAGTTTTTTAGCTAATTTCTTTTCTACTTTTAGCTCTTGCTCAGGCTGTTCTCGAACTCTTGAGCTCAAACGATCCTCCTGCCTCAACCTCCCAGAGTGCTGGGACTACAGGTGTGAGCCACCTCGCCTGGCTGGTAGTTCACTATTATAATACATTCTCTGATCTTAATTAACCAGAGTAGAAATATAAGTATTATGCCTATAAATCTAATCTTAAACAAAAATGCTCTCTATAACTTGTCTTCAATTCCTATGAGCCAGTTTATTGTCATATAAAAGGATGAGAGATGGCTATATTCTGAGAAATATTGCCTTGAATATTTTAGCTCAAGTTTTTCTCTCTAATGGTTCATTTAGCCACTAAGCATTTATTAAGTAATTACAACTCAATCATAAATGTCACAGCAAGATAATATAATATTAATGGGAGTATAAAACTGTTAAACAAACACCAAAACAAAATCTCGTAGGAGCAGCCAATAGACTCTCTCAAGCCTACCTGCTCTGCAGGCGGGGAGGCGTTGACAGTCTGCCTGGGCAGCAACCCCGTGAGGGCCCTTCTGGGGTCAGGGCTGGGAAGTGAGTCTTCCAAATCAGAATTTTTTCTGTTCCCACCAAAGACTGGTCAAACTACAAAATTCCTCCCCGACACTGCCAGCACCAAGAATGAGAAGGACACTCTATGTGCTGTTGGGTTTAAAGGGCTAGCAGATTTACAGAATGAGAACATTGCCTCTCTAGCAACTGCACAGACTTGCCAAGAGCGAACAGGAGCATCCTCGGCTAGAGCATTAGGAATGCAGTAGATAATAATGGCTCTGGGACATTAAGCATGAACTCGGAGCCCCTTCTGGGAGGGAAACCAAGGCGTATCAATCTAGATGCCTGAAGTCCACGTGGGTCCCTGTTGTGAGTGGGACATCAGAGCTGAACGAGGTAGTGGGAGCAGAATCCATGAGCATTTCTCACCCTCCAGCAGGCTGGTGAGCAGGGGCTGCTCAGCACCCTGGAAGCACGCCAGTATTAATTGGTTTTCTTTGTGCTAGTTGGATTTTGGCTACACCTGTCCTTAGTAAAAGGAACATAGTGTGGTTTCAGTTTTTCTCAACTGATTCTTTTGCTGATTCTACAAATTCCAATTTAGCAGCCCTTCAGGCACCTTTTAAGAACCTTATCCAAATGACGTAACCGCAAGTGACAATTCCTGTCCGTACTCGGGCCTCGAGGTCTCAGGGCTCGACCATAGAGAAATTGATTGACAAGTGACCACTGCAGGCATGAGAAGAACAGTGAGCCAGGGTCGTGTCTTTTATCCAAGGAAAATTCCTGAATGTTGTACAAGATGAGTAACTGCACTGGGGGAAAATGGTTAGTGATATAAGGACATCAACGCAATACAATTTTGGAGCCAGAAAGGATGGATTCAAACGAAGCTCCACCACACGGTAGTTGTATGTCCTGGTGCAACTTACTTACTTTGTGCTTATGTTGAGTCACCGAGTTCTAACACATTGGCACATTGTGTTGGCACATAGCACATTGGCAGGATTTGCTCCCCCGCTTCCCTCTCTATTTTGTCACTTTATCTGTGCTAACTCCCTCTCACTACCTTCACATGCCTGTCTCAAAAATCCTATATACTCCTTAAGTTCATCTCCTTTCATTGTTACGTAGCTATTACATTATGAGTTTTAGAAATAAACACCCGATCAAAAAAGGACAAATGCTTGAAGTGCTTAAGGTAGTCAAATCCATAGAGACAGAAAGCAGAATGGCTGGGGGAGGGGGAAGGGGAGCTTAGTGTTTCATGGGTAGAGTTTCAGTTTTGCAAGACGAAAAAGTTTCTGGGGAATGGATGGTGGTGATGATTTTCCAACAACGTAAGTGTACTGATGTCACTGAACTATATATTCAAAAATAGCTCAATTTTATGTTATGTATATTTTATCCCAATTTTTAAAAGTAGAAAAGAAAAAAAAAAACACCTGACTGACTCTCACCATACTTACCACAAGAGTCGTCAGGATGGAAGTATTTGTCACATCCAGACCCACCTCAACACTGTCCTCTGGGAAGAATGGAGGTAGGGAAATAGACTTTTCTTTGGACTAAGAGGATACTTACAATACCCAGCAGAGGGCAGAAGAGAGTCAAGGTGGCATTTCCCCTGGGATTGTGTTTTTGTGATCATTCTTTCCTCTTTGGTTGGCTGTCTTAAATCAATGCTGCTCGCCTTAAAAGTGAAAGTCTTTACAAGACAACCACATGGAAGGATAGAGGGTAAATGACTCACTGAATATGTTGGTTAAATAATTTCACAATTTAAATGATTACATAAAAATAATTGCTCAGTGGAGCTGGATTTGTTCGTGGTAATAGAGTTCCAAACTCGCCCTTTTGGTTTTATTCTAGTTGTATATCATTTATCCAGATCATTTTGCAAATGATCCATTATTCCACAAATAATGTTATTGATGTTCTCACAGAAGGATACTAAAAACCATGCGAAGTCTCAGTGAAAACCCTATTGAAACACTATTGTAAAATTAATGGGATTCGGGTCTTCAGATGTTCTTCCTCCCAGCTGAGCAATGTCCTGTAACCACATGCTACAAAAGTGCTGCCATTCGAATCAGCGCTAACTGATGAAATATCTATTTTCTCCCTTGATTTGCTCTTTACCTTGATTTCCTAGAGCATATTTCCATGTTATCCTTGGTGCACTATAATTACTTTGAGGAGATTGCTTTTTGGCTTAAAAGGATATTGCCATTTTATTATTTTAAAATACCCAGGGAGTCATATGCAAGGAAGAAAGCAGCATTTTAATGACGGGCTTTTCTCTCGGAGGAAACCAAACGTTTCCATCTCATTTAAGGTTGGGGATTGTTTTTTGACTTCTGGTTCCAAATAGCCTGGGAGCCGCACTGGTGGCATACGGATTCGCGTGGAAGGTTTTGTTTAATGGCGATGAGCGTTAGCTCTCTTTGCCTTCTCCCTGGGCGGCCACTCAGCATCGCATTGGCAGCAGGACCTGCCCGGGCAATCCTGGTTCTTCCATTTATCCAAATAATTTGGATGCAGATGGCCTTTTCCCTTCATGCTTCAAATATGATGCAAGTCCCAACTATCCATTATTTCTTCACCTGCCTTGAAACGGGAATTGTAAGCACTCTGATAAATGATTGGAAAGACTGTCTAATTTCTGTAAATACCCCTGTCTGCTGTTAACTTGCAATTTTATAACATCTAAAACATTCTGAAATTCCTCTGTGCGTATCCCCAAGTGAGCTGATAGACACGTGTCCCCTGCATCAATACTGCAAAGAAAGAAAAGGAAAAATAGAACTATCTTTCTCTTTCTCTAGCAGTGGAAGAATACTGCTCTCAAAGCCTGTGAACAATGAGCCTTTTTTAGAAATGGTGGAGGAGCCGGTTACAGTGCACACCAGGATAGGCTGAATTCATTTCTATCTCCCAAAACGCTCCCTTTTCCTTCCTGAGAGTCCAGGTGAGGAGAGTGGGAGTGAACAGAGATAGCAAGATAGGAGAATAAAAAAGAACTAAACATCAGAACAACCCTGCGTTGCTCCAGTGTCTGAAAACCCTCTGAGCCCATGAACCGTGTGCCGTGCCTTGAATATCTGCTGCAGTGTAGAGCGTCGGTAACATCTCCGACCTCAGTCGCACTTCCGAGGGTAGTGACCCATTTACAGTAAGCTTCAGGAAGGCCAGCTTTCATGTGGACTTCACCACATTTAGGAGCTCTGTAATGTTACTCTCATAACCCTATACCCAGAATTTCCATGAGGAGACTCTAAACAAACTGTATAGACTAAATAAACATCATCGTGGGGAAGGCAGGGCTCCAATGTGGAAAGCACAGTGACACAAGCATTGGCAGCAGTTGCACGCTACAGTAAATTAAAACTTAAACGCCCTTCCTTGATAGAAAATCCCGTGCAGAAAATCGAATCCTGTGTAGCATATAGCTCTCGTAACAGCCACGTGTCTCCGGACTGCGCAAAGCTGAGCGCGGCGCCCCAGACGCTGTGCCCATCCGTCCACACCAAGGGGAGTGCGCTTGCCCGCGTGGCGCCCCGCTAGGGAAGCCGGAGTGCAGCTCCCTGGACGCACGTTCCACTTGGCTCAGGCTCGCTGCCAGGAGTTGTTCCCGTGGGTCCCACCTAAATTCATCGTAATGGGGACTGTGCCCTCCGGCTTCCGATGAGGGGTGTGGAAAAGGATGCAGTCTGCATTGAGTGTTCCCTGTGCGCCAGGCGCTCTCTCTTTTAATTAAAAACAAAAACAAAGCACAGAAAATTATATAACAAGCACTGTCTCCAGATCAACAAATGTCAACATTTTGTTATACTTGCTTTGGATCTTTCTGGGTTTGCATAAAAGACACAAACTATCCTACTTAAAATGAAAGCTCCCTTTGCTACCAGACTCAGTCGGCTTCTCCTTCCTCCCTCCCACACAGAAGCCACCCGACCTGAATTTGGTATCATCCTCCTGTGGATACTTTACAACATTATCTCACTTAGTCCTTAGGACAATTCTTTCAAATAGACATTATCCCCATGTTACAGATTAGGAAACTGAGACCCAGGGAGATCAGTATTTGCCCCAGATCACACAGTGCGTAGGTAAAAAGAATCAAGGTTCAAAGCTAGCTTGCTTTTATTCAGAACCTGGGCTCTTTCTACCACATCCTACATCCAGAAGAGCTGGTCCTCTTCCTCCTGTCACCCAAAGACTGCAGGGATCCTTCCCAGCCAAATCATTTCACTTCTTTGAATCTTGACTCATGAGTTTTACTTTCTGATTCCCTAACGGCAGCTCTCTTCTGAACGATTTTCAAATTTTTGCCCACATATGTAAAGCCCAGGGTGAACCTGATTGGAGAGGTATAAAATGGGAGAATTTCGTCTCCTATTGCATGCTTTTGAGCATCATATCTATCCATAAATACACCGCAGGTACACATCATATCTGTCTGTAAACATACACAGGAGCATGGTCGCCTTCCTTGTCCTATGCCATTAGGGAGCTCTCTGCAAAGTGTTTTTTTAAACCTCCTCATGGATACTTACACTTTGTTTTATAACCATAACTCTCACAAGAGGCTTTAGGAGAAAGGACATAAGCAGAGCATCACTTAGATTCAGCAGTGACTGCATTACAAATTGAAGAACCGCTTTTGCAAAGCAATTTGGGGATAGGTATCAAGAACAGTGAACTATCTGTCATGTCTGACTTTAAGAACTACATTCTGAAAATCTATTCTAGGGAAGTAACCCAAATAGTGGGAAAAACTATATTCAGCACACTTCCAAGTTCTGTTATTTATTATAGCACAAACTTGGAAGTAAACTAACGGTCCAACAAATGTGTTAGGTATACTATAGAAGGACCCCTTGATTGAATTGTGTATTGTCATTAAATTGGTAATTCTGAAGGAAAGCAAGGCCCCCTTACTCACTTTGCTAGTTAGCTGTTTAAATTTGGCAAGCTAGTTAACCTTTCTAAATTTCTAGTTATTCATTTGCAATATGCAAACTACCGACATCTACCTTAAAGTGTTGAAAAAATTGAATGGGCTAAAATATGAAACAAATTATCCCAGTTCCTGGCACCCAGTAGTGCTCAATAAATTGCAGATAATAGAATGATTATCTATGAAAAAGGTATAGACATATTATAATCACCATGGAATATGCCAATAGACTGGATTCAGAGATAGAAAAACCATAAGAATCTAATTTATGTATTGTGTTTTTTACAATAAAAAAAAATAAGAATCTGATTTGAGTTAATGGCATTAAAACAGTTTCTCTCCCTAGATACTAAACAAACTTGCTGTAATATTGTTAGGTAGATTTTATAAAGTTTTTAAATAAAGTGATATTTTCTAAGCTGTTAGTGTGTAAACTAAGACAAAGGAAGTCTTTTTCAATCCAAGAGAAAAAAGTTCTAGTATAGTGTAGTTGCAGACATCTAGTTGTAATGGTGGAAAGAGCTCCGGACTAGAATCCCAAAGCCCTCTGATGATGTCATGAAGTAACATTCACCACTGTGTTCCACTGCCTAAGGGACTGGGACCTATAGAGTGAGGCTGATAATAATGTCTAATTCGTAAGTTTCTCACAAGGAACTGGATAAGATCCATGTAGCTTGAAAAATGATTTGGTTTATAAAGGTTTATGTTAGATTAAATCATTTTAAACAGTATGATCGTATTAACAAGTTGACATTCTATTCATTTAAATCAAGAGAAAAATACTGGTGATTAAACTTGAAAACTTGAAAAATATATATGTACTCGCCTCCAGGAAATGCCACGCTGACATTTGCCCTTAGTCACTCTGGTGGCTACAGCTTATGCCAAGGCTGTCATTTCCGAGACAAATCTGTTTTTAAAAACTGAAGTCAAGTAAGAGCCAGAGCCAGAGACAATACCGAGATAAAACAATAATTACTTAAGGATGTCCTTGAGCATGGACATGACCTTGCAAAATGCAATTGTTATTAGAGACTGTTATGCAATTGTTATTAGAGACTGTTATTATGTGCTCGATATTTTTGGCCTTGTTGTTTTCATAGCTCAAACCAGAAATGCCAACTTCTCCATCTATCCTGGAGTCTCTGGCATGTTTATGGACAGAAATCAGCTGACAGTAGGTTTGTTTTTGATCAGATAACCTTTAGTCAGTCATGACATTTATCTGCTAATTTCACCAAGATCATTTCCCTCCTGCCCCCCACCCCCCACACACAACTACTGTTTATGAAGAGTTGTCCCAAACCTTATAGCCTCACCTGGGATAAAAACTAAGCAACCCATCAATATAAACAGCAGAATAAAGTTTTCCATGCACAGATTCTTCTATAATTTGCTTCTAAAAATTAAGCTTTTCATGTGGAAATTGTCAAATCACTAGTTGTGCTCATTTCTCAGGAGATAAATAGCTACAGGATTTCATTATGCTACAAATTTTCAAAAGAATTGGTTAAAAATTCCATCTGGCTAGCAGCCTCTCACCTAGCCTCTCTAAAATACATATAAAGATTTTTTTTAATGATGTTCATAATACAATTTTAAAAAGGGAGGGTGGAGGATGCTTGCCAGAATCTAGCAGAAATTTTTTGTAGCTCTAACTCCAGAGTCAACAAATTGACAAAAATAACAAGTGACTAATTGGTGCTTTCCTCTAAAAATAATAGAGGTTTCCAGTCTAAAATACAGGCAGGTGTGCTTCACCTTTTCCCAACTTCAACTTCCTGATTCAGATTCTTCCAGTCAGCCATTTTCTAGTGCTTGGGGAGAGGTTTTCAAGACCACCAGGGCATTGGTAGCCATTTCTCAGGGTGCCTCTTCGTTCTCCATCTGGTCATTAACTGTGACATCCAGCACAACCTGCGTTCATTGCGTTCTGGGAGTCACCATTCACCAAAGTGCTACAGACAAGGTCAGAGGACCCGCGTAGGCAACAGGACAGCCTAAGGAATGTAGGTTTTTAATTTTCTCCATTTGCTCGGAGTATCAGGGAATCTTAAGCCAGTAGAAATACTGTCCGTGAAATCCCACTAAGGCCTGAGAAGTCTGACATAAAACTGCATGAAATGTGAGGAAGAACCATACAGATACAGAACAGGGCCATGGGCATTCCACAGACACCGTATTAATAGCCCAGGCCACTTTTTATTTGAGGATGAATTAGTAGAAAAAAGGGTAGGGGAGCTTATGGCAAAAATAATGCACATTAGGGATAGGACATAATCTTGAATACTCAAAGAAATCACAAATTTCTGAAATGATTTACAGCAGAAACAAAAAAATCATTTTGAATACTCTATCATCATCACTAGGATGCTAGAATTCCTGGGTTGAAATTTTGCTTGGTGTATTCCCGTGGGCAAATTACTTAATCCCTCTGATCTTCTGCAAGTGAAAATGGGAATAAATATATCTTCTCCTGTAGGGTTGTATTAAGAATAACACGGGATCATGTAAATGAAATGCCTGGTACATACAATGCTTAGCACATGTAAGAGGACAGTAGTGGTAGTAACAGGATCAGTGGGGTGGCAATGGTGACAATGATTTCAGTGGAATGGGTGGATAATCAAACACACAGTTTCCTGTGCTAAAAAAATATACCCACATAAACAGAAAATGAGTTACTAAATTGCTTTCCAGAATGATCAATTTCTATTCCCATCAGAAATGAGTCAACAGTCTGCTTCCCAACAACACAACACCCTCACAGATACAAAGTAATATTATTTTTTAGCTTTATAAAAAAGCTATTTTTTAGCTTTTATAAAAATAGAATAGCATTGTTGTTTTAATCTATATCAGCTCTTTAATCAGAACATGTTTACTGACTGCATTATCTCCTTCATGAAATACCTCTTCATATTCTTAGCCCATTTTCCCATTATGTTCTTGTCCTTTTTCGTTTATTGGATGGAACTGAAGACCATTCTTCTAAATGAAGTATGGCAAGTATGGAAAAATAAACACCACATGTACTCACTACTAAATTGAAACTAATCAATCAACACTCACGTGCACATACGGCAGTAAAACTAAGCGGAAATCAAGCAAGTGGGAGGAGGAGGAAGGGATGGGTAAATTCATACCTCACGGGTACAATGCAAACTGTCTGGGTGATGGACACACTTGTAACTTTGACTCAAACTGTACAAAAGCAATTTATGCAACCAAAACATGCGTACTCCCGTAATATTCTAAAATTTAAAAAAAGTTTAAAAAAATTGTATATCTAATGCCATTTACCTTTATATTTCATCTGGAATTTACTTTTGAGTAAGTTGTATGTCACTTTGCAACAAATATCTGTCAAATTTTCAACTCCATTTGCTATTCATTCTCTTCATTCTCATCCCAATTTGAAATGCTTCATCTATCATATATGTCATATATATGTATCAACTATAGATAACGTGCATGTTTTTACACTTTTATTTATTCATTTTTCATAGTTTAAAGGTAAAAACAAAAAGGAAATTATCTAAATGTTCCTTAAGAGTGGATTGATTAAATAAGTTATTTCTACACGGTAGGATCTTAGGCAAATCCAGAATGTGGCAGATCTGCAAATATTGACCTGACAAAATGTCTGAGATACAGTAAAATTTTAAAAAATCAAGTTAAAGTCGGCTGTTTAGTTGCCCCATCTTACAGTAAAATCTTTACTAAATTACATCATTACATCAATGTGATATGGTGCAATAATAAATGACAGTGAGAGCCTGAAAACAAATGCCGACTTTATTTAAAATAATACATGATTTAAAAATTCAAGCTGAACGACAAGTATTTCTTCATCTCTCAAAGATTTTAATGTTGTCAAGACTGTAGAAGTGTCAATTTTAAAACTCCTGGAGATCAATTAGGCAAAATACATCCAAATATTCAATGAAACCCTTTCGACACAGCTATTTGACTTTCAAATGATTTTGAGGCCCGAACAGTCCAAGCACGTGGAGAATGTGTGCTCAAGGAGTGTGTTCAATAGACAACAATGGGCAACAACACCTCCATCCATCAGGAGGAAATTAAACACATGGAATGATTCAGCCACACAACAGAGTTCTATGCAACTGTTAAGAATTATGAAAGTCTAAGTTTGACATTAGTAAATGTCCATGAGATACAATTAAACTTAAAAGCAAATTATTAAACATCAACTACACTGTTTGCTCCCGTAGATGTCTTTATACGTGTTTTTGTGTTTAAGAATACAAAGAGAGCCGGGCGCGGTGGCTCACGCCTGTAATCCTAGCACTCTGGGAGGCTGAGGCGGGCGGATCGCTCAAGGTCAGGAGTTCGAAACCAGCCTGAGCAACAGTGAGACCCCGTCTCTACTATAAATAGAAAGAAAGAAATTAATTGGCCAACTAAAGATATATATAGAAAAAGTGAGCCGGGCACGGTGGCACATGCCTGTAGTCCCAGCTACTTGGGAGGCTGAGGCAGAAGGATTGCTTTAGCCCAGGAGTTTGAGGTTGCTGTGAGCTAAGCTGACACCACGGCACTCACTCTAGCCCGGGCAACAGAGTGAGACTCTGTCTCAAAAAAAAAAAAAAAAAAAGAATACAAAGAGGCCGGGCGCAGTGGCTCACGCCTGTAATCCTAGCACTTTGGGAGGCCGAGGTGGGCGGATCGCTCAAGGTCAGGAGTTCGAAACCAGCCTGAGCAAGAGCGAGACCCCGTCTCTACTAAAAAAAAACACAAAGAAATTAATTGGCCAACTAAAAATATATAGAAAAAATTAGCCGGGCATGGTGGTGCATGCCTGTAGTCCCAGCTACTCGGGAGGCTGAGGCAGAAGGATCGCTTCAGCCCAGGAGTTTGAGGTTGCTGTGAACTA
>CAUYRT010048568.1:0-17418 GCA_963574885.1 Lepilemur ruficaudatus
GGGAGAGCCTCATGGCAGAGGTGGCATTTGGGCATGGAAATAAGGATATTTATCACCCACTTTAGCATAAGAGTTTAGTTGGCTAATCTGAGCTTGCTCTTAATATAGGAAGGAAGGAAGGAAGGAAGGAAGGAAGGAAGGGAGGGAAGGAGGGAGGGAAAAAGAGAGGAAGGGAGGGACGGAGGGAGGGAAAGAGAGAGGAAGGGAGGGACGGAGGGAGGGAAGGAGGGAAAAGTCAGTCAGAGAGTAGGAAGAGAGAGTAAAAGGAACTGGAAGTGGTAAGACAAAGAACCAGGAGTATGAATAAAAAGCAGGCTCAGAAAATGAGGACTAAGGCCCTAAAAAGCATTGCATCTTCTCCAAAAACATAAGTATACTCCTATCTTTCATATTTCTTTACTAGGTACGGGTATAACTCATTTTATTATGCTTCACTTTATGGACTTTGCAGATAATGTGTTTTTTACAATTGAAGGTTTTTGGCAATTCTGCATAGAGCAAGTCTATCAGTGACATTTTTCCAAGAGTATGTGCTCACTTCATGTCTCTGTGTCACATTTTGGTAATTATCACAATATCTCAGACTTTTTCATTATTATTATATCTGTTCTGGTGATCTGAGATCAGTGATTTTTCATGTTTTTATTGTGCTTGTTTGGGGCCCCACAAACCACCGTGCCCATAAGATGAGGAAAATGTTGCGTACGCACTGCTTCATGGACAAGCCATTCCCTATCTCTTTCCCTCTCCTCACATCTCTGTATTCCCTGAGATAAACAAGATTGAACTTAGGCCAATTAATACCCCTACCATGACCTGTAAGTGTTCAATTGAAAGAAAGAGTCAAACATCTTGCATTTTTTTTTTAAATTTTTTATTATATTTCAAAATGTTAAGTAGGTACATATATTTTTATACATGGAGGGATTTTGTAATGCTTGAGTCAAGGATATAAATGTACACATAACCCAAATAGTGTTCATTGTGCCCATTAGGTAGGTTTTTGTCCCTCCTCTTCTCCCTCTTTTTCCGGCTTGATTTCTAATGACTTTTACTTCCTTCTGTGAACATGGCTGCCCATTGGTTATTTCCAATATATTAGGGAGTACATGTGGTGTTTGTTTTTCCATTCTTGAGATACTTCACTTAGGATAATGGTCTCCAGTCCATCCAAATTGCTGCAAAAGTCATTAATTCACTAAGCCATTTTCATGGCTGAGTAGTACTCCATGGTATACATATACCATATTTGTTAATCCACTCATGAATTGATGGACACTTGGGTTGATTCCACACTTTTGTAATTGTGAATTATGCTGCAATAAACATTCCAGTGCAGGTGTCTTTTTCATAAAATGCCTTCTTTTCCTTTGGGTAGATGCCCAGTAGTGGTATTACTAGATAAAATGATAGGTCTACTTTCAGTTCTTTAAGAAATCTACATACGGTTTTCCATAGGGGTTGTACTAATTTGCAGTACCACCAACAGTATATAAGTGTACCTTTCTCTCAGCATCCATGCCAGCATCTATTGTTTTTGGACTTTTTAATAAAAGCCATTCTAACAGGGGTAAAGTGATATATCATTGTGGCTTTAATTTGCATTTCCCTGATGATTAGCTACATTGAGCATTTTTTTCATGTGTTTGCCATTTGTCTATTTGCTTTTGAAAAACTGCTGTTCATGTCTTTGGTCAACTTTTTAATAGGGTTGTTTGTTTTTCTTTTGCTCATTTGTGTGAGTTCTTTGTAGATTCTGGAAATTAGTGCTTTATTAGATGTAGCTTGTATTTTTTCCCATTCTGTAGGTTGTCTATTTTGAACATTTTGAGATATGTTCCTTCTATGACTAGTTTGGTGAGGGTTTTTATCATGAAAGTGTGCAGGATTTTTTCAAATGCTTTTCCTGTATCTATTGAGATGATCATATGGTCTTTGTTTTTGATTCTGTTTATGTGGTGAGTCACACGTATTGAATTACCTATTTTGAACCATCCTTGCATCCCTGGGATGAAGCCCACTTGGTCATGGTGGGTTATTTTTTTTAATGTGTTGTCAGATTCGGGTTGCTAGTATTTTATGGAAGATTTTTGCATCTATATTCATAAGGGATATTGGTCTGTAGTTTTCTTTTTTTGTTGTGTCCTTTCCTGGCTTTGATATCGTGGTGATACCGGCTTCATAAAATGAGTTGGAGAGGATTCTCTCATTGTCAGTGTTATTGAATAATTTTTGAAATATTGGTACTAGTTCCTCTTTGTATAATAGGTCTGGTGGAATTTGGCTGTGAATCCATCTGATCCAGGGCTTTTGTTGTTGTTGTTGCTGGAAGACTTTTTATTACTACTTCAAACTCACAGCTCTTTATTGGTCTGTTCAGGAGTTCTGTTTCTTTCTGAATGAGTCTGGAGAAGTTGTGTGTTTCCAGGAATTTGTCCATTTCCTCTACATTTATGTAGAGGAATGTGCATAGAGTTTATGTGCATAGAGATTTGCATAGTATTCACAGATATTATGTTTCTCTGTGGTATGAGTTGTAATATCTCCTTTTTCATTTCTGATTAGGCTTATTTGGTTCCTTTCTCTTCTATTTCTGGTTAATCTAGGAGGAGGTCTATGGATTTTGTTTATCTTTTCAAAGAACCAACTTTTTCTTTCACTGATCTTTTGTATTATTATTATTATGATTATTATTATTTTTTACTATTTCAGTTACTTTTACTCTGACCTTTGTTATTTCTTTTCTTCTGCTGGCTTTGGTTTGGTTTGCTCTTCCTCACCTATTTCCTTGAGAAGTGACATTAGATTCTTAATTTGTTATTTTTCTGTCTTTTTTTTTTTTTTTTTTTTGAGACAGAGTCTCACTTTGTTGCCCGGGCTAGAGTGCCGTGGCGTTAGCCTAGCTCACAGCAACCTCAAACTCCTGGGATCAAGTGATCTTTCTGCCTCAGCCTCCCGAGTAGCTGGGACTACAGGCATGCGCCACCATGCCCAGCTCATTTTTTTTCTATATACATTTGGTTGGCCAATTAATTTCTTTCTATTATTAGTAGAGACAGGGTCTCGCTCTTGCTTCTGTCTTTTTTGATATAGGCCTTTAAGGTTATGAATTTTACCCTGAGGAATGCTTTTGCTGAATCCCATAGATTTTGATAGCTTGTGTCCCCATTGTCATTCTGTGCAAGATATCTTTTGATTTCCACCAAAATTTCATTATTGACCCAATAATCATTCAGTACTATGTTGGTTAATTTCCATGACTTTGTGTAGAGTTGAGTGTTTCTCTTGTGATTGATTTCTAGTTCTATTCCACTGTGGTGTAAGAAGATACACGGTATGATTTGGATTTTGTTAAAATTTGTTGAGACCTGTTTTGTGTCCTAACATATTGCCAATCTTGGAGAATGTCCCATGTGCTGATAAGACTGCATATTCAGTAGTTTTTGGGTATAATGTTCTGTAAATGTCTGTTAGGTCAATTTGATTTAGGGTTTAGCTTAAGTCCAGTGTTTTTCTTTTTTTATTTTCTGTTTTGATAATTTGTGTAGCCCTGAAAGTAGGGTGTTGTAGTCCCTGGCACTTAAAATTCTACTATTTATTTCTTTGCTTAGCTCTAGTAAAACTTGCTTTATGTATCTGGGAGCTCCTGTATTAGGTGTATATAGATTTAGGATTGTTATATCCTCTTGTTGAATTGCTCCTATGTTGCACTTTAAATCAAAAGCTAGACATGATTAAATTTAGTGACGAAGGCACATCAAAAGCTGATATAGGCCAAAAGCAAGGCCTCTTGCTCCATACAATTAGCTAAATTATGAATGCAAAGAAAAAGTTCTTGAAGGAAATTAAAAGTGCTACTTTAGGGAACATATTTAATATGAATTATAAGAAAGTGAAACAGCTTTATTGTCAATATGGAGAAAATTTTATTGGTCTGGATAAAAGATCAAACCAGCTATTCCATTCCCTTAAGCCAAAGTCTAATCCAGAAAATATCCCTAACTCTTTTCAATTCTATGAAGGTTGAGAGAGGTGAGAAAGCTACAGAAGAAAAGTTTTAAGCTAACAGAGGCTGGTTCACAAGATTTAAGGAAAGAAACCATCTCCATATCATAAAAGTGCAAGGTGAGGCAGCAAGTGGTGATTTAGAAGCTGCAGCAAGTTGTCCAGAAGATCTAGCTAAGATGATTGATAAAGGTGGCTACACATGACCACCAATTTTAAATGTAGACAAAACAGCCTTATGTTGGAAGAAGATACCATCTAGGACTTAGATATCAGGGGAGAAGTCAGTGCCTGGCTCAAAGCCTCAAATGACAGTCTGGCTGTCTTATTAGGGGCTCTCTTATTAGGTGATTCTAAGTTAAAGCCAATACTCACTTACTACTCTGAAAATCTTTAGGGACCTTGAGAATTATGCCAAATCTAATCTCTCTGTGCCCTACAATTCGAAAAGCAAAGCTTGGATGACAGCACACCTGTTTGCAGCATGGTTTACTAAATATCTTTTATCCCACTGTTGAGACCTACTATGCAGAAAGAGAAACTTCTTTCAAAATACTACTGCTCATTGACAATGCACCCAGCCCAAGAGCTCTGATGGAGATATAAAAGGAGATTAATGTTGTTTTTTTGCCTGCTAACACAAAATCCATTCTATAGCCTACGGATCAAGCAGTAATTTCAACTTTCAAGTCTTGTTATATAAAAAATAGATTCTGTAAGCTATTGCTGCCGTAGATAGTTTTTTCTCTGATGAATCTGGGCAGAATACATTGAAATCTTCTGTAAAGGATTTACCACTCTAGAGTTCATTAAGAACACTCATGATTCACAAACACAGGTCAAAATATCAACATTAACATACATTTGGAAGAAGTGGAGGCCTGTCCTCATGGATGACTTTGAGGGATTCAAGACTTCAGTGGAGGAAGTAAATGCAGACGTGGTGGAAACAGCAAGAGAATTAAAATTAGAAATGAAGCCTAAAGATGTAGTTGAGTTGTTATAATCTCATGATAAAACTTGAACAGATGAGGAGTTACTTTTGGTGAAAGAGTGAACAAAATGGTTTTTTAAGATGGAATCTATCCCTGGTGAAGATGTATGAACATTCTGAAATGACAACAAAGGATTTAGAATGTTACATAAACTTACTTGATAAAGCAGGATCAGGGTTTGAGAGGATTGTCTCCAATTTCAAAAATAAAAGTTCTATTGTGGTTGAAATGCTATCAAACAGCATCACACACTACAGATAAATCTTCTGTGAAAGGAAGAGTCAATTAATGTGGCAAACTTCATTCTTGTTTTATTTTAAGAAACTTCTACTACCACCCAAACCTTCAACAGCCACCACCTTGGATCTATCAGAAGCCATCAACATCAAGGCAAGACTTCCCACCAGCAAAAAGATTAAGACTCACGGAAGGCTCAGATTATCATTACTGGATTGCAGTGTTTGTCTTTTATTTGTGTACCTGTATTCTGTGTGCCTTTCACAAACTCATGTCTGCTCATGCCCATCCATGCACCTCCCAGCATATCCTCTGTATCCACCCTCACGACTCATTTCCCAGGCACTCCGACAACACCAAAGATTTTCCACTAGATTTTTTGTTTAGGTTTTGATGCCACCTCTGTTGCCAGTGCTGTTGCTGCTGTTCCTATTGTTTGTTGACCATTTTTTTAAACTTACTCTGACAATGTGCTAAGTGCTTTAAATATATAAACATATTTCATTGTCAAGTATTTTTATTTACTAAATTTATAGATAAAAATAGAACCAGGGTCATTAAATAGCCCATGCAACTATTATTTTTATGAACCAAAAGGCATTTGATTTCAAAATTAAAACAATAAAGTTTGGTCAAAAAATGAATGAATAAATATAAGAATGGATTTATTCAATTAGTCAATAATTTTGGAGGTCCTACTCTGAGTAGATCATCTCTGTCCTTAGGAGATGAACAGGAAACTGTCTTATACATGTTTTACAAATGTCATATATTATATACATAATTTATATATGCACACATGTATGCATGTATGAATGTGTATTTAAATGTGTATGAGTGTATGTATTGTGTAAATATATATTTATTGCATCTTTGCTTTCTGCTACAAAGCAAAATTCTTCAAATTCGAAGCATTTTATGTACCTCAGTATTAACTATTCAACCACTTATGGGGTTGTCTCTCAACAGCATTATAAAATAGCATGGCCTCATATCACTCTTATGATAAACATGGTACAGATACAAGGGAGAGAATGTAGTGGCTTAATTTAACATGACTCAAAACTTAGAAACGTCATCTTTGCAAAGTTCTAGAGCATAGAAGAGCCACCAATTGTTCAATGTTCTTTTAATCACTACATGTGGAAAGGTGAAATGTCAGGTAATTTATTGTTGTTACATCAATATCTGGCAATGTATTATCATAAATGCAAAGGTTAAATGAAGCAAACAGAAGATTTGCTCTCTACTCCATGGCTGATGTCAAAACAGCATAAGAAGAACTAATAGAATCTTCCCCATTTTCCCTAACACCTTCCCACAGATACACATGCATTCACAGAATTTATGCAATCCTGAGAGAAACCCAGCATAGCTCTAGGGGTCCTGCACAAAGCCCTATGGTAGGTAGCAGTGAAAGACCTGTGTCTTTGCCAATCCCTTGTCTCTGCAATTTTGCAGAACTGTCTTATTGCGTGTGGGGAGACTTGCCAATACTTCGACCAGGCTTAGCTATGTGACTTGCTTTGATAAATAAAATGAAGCAGAAGTGAATATCCTTCTAAGATTAGGCTTCAAGTGTCTCTCTGGCTCTCAGGTACCATGAGAACATGCCTAGGCTAATGTGCTAGAAAATGAGATTCACGAGAAACAGAAACCCAAGTTTCTTAGTTCCTCCAGCCGAAACCTGTCTACATCAGCTGATAGCCAGTTGACTCTAGACATGTAAATGAGACCAGTCAAAATCAGCAGAGCCTTCTAACTAATCCCAACCCAATAGATGCTAGCTATCAAATGTCTCCATTGGGGATTTGTGGTTGTCTATCAGCCAGAAAAAGTGGATCCAGGGACCACTTTTGTAGAACTAATCGATGAGAAGACAGATTACTACGTAAGTATAGAAAAGAAATGAAACAAACAAAAAAGCAAAATAAAGCATGAATAATTGCCAAATTAGGCAAAATAGTGCCTTATCTAGAAATATGGACAGTTTTCCCTGAAGAAATCCCAAGAGGATTTACTGGAGATCAGCTAGAGCTAGCTCTGAAGCCCAGAGATAGTTCTAAGAAATCACTTGGAACAGGACAGATGTTGCACATGAGAAAAGCCACTAGAGTTGGCCAAAGGAAAGACGTGGAAAATATAATATGGCAAAGTAAGTGAAAATTTTAAGTAGAAGCCCTGGTTTGTTATTTTAAAAAATTAGTATGAATCCTAATACCAGAAAAAGAAAACCAGAATTTAGGATTCTGGCTAGTGCTGAAGGAGTTAATCAGCTAATGGAGCCAAGATAAAAACTAGAACTAGAATTGTTTTAAATTTAGAGGAGATGGAAATGATTGAATTTGGTTTATGGCTTTTAAAATCTTTTTGCTTTATCCTCTTTCTTAAGCATCATCTAGGTGGAATACTCATATAATAGATTTTAAAAACAATCTAGCTAAATTCAGGATGGAGTAGGTATCACAGAGTCTCTTTCACAGTCTTCTTGGTGGTCTATGGGTCACTGCAATAGAACTTTGAGGCCCCTACAAGGTCATGTGTGCAACCTAGCCACTGTGACAAGGTTGGGACATGAACACCTGAGGAAGAGCTTCATTATATAGCTGAGCTGCTAATAAATGGTTTAAAAAGTATTTCTAAATTTATAAACATTATAAAGTTTATATTTTTCTCTTCCACCCAATATAGGAAGTAGTAGAGGCTAATTTGGGAGTCTTTTCTTTGGACCAACTTAATTTCAAGGAATATTCTTCCACTTAATCATTAATGTTTGACATGAGTTCTAGTCTTTCAGAAGGACATTTCTTTATGAATAATCACTCTAGTTCTTGATTTTTAGTTTCTACAAGGTGAATATTTGCCTGGCCTCCTGGGTCAGAGTTCAGTGCAGTTTAACTTCCAGAGTTATAGTAAGTTTCACTGGCTGAGGTATCTTAACATTCAGTGTCTGAGGATGACATAGGATATCTTCCTCACATCACCATTAAAATGGAGCCAAATTCTACAACATCTGCTCAAAGTGAATGTTGGATTAAGAAACAAAACCAAGATACAATTGCAAAAAATACAATTCAAAGGCCAGAACAATTACAAATTAGAGCCTTTATCCTTTCATAATAAAGTTTAAGCTCTTCAATATGATAAAGGTGATGATTAATTTTTGATGTCAACTTGACTAGATTAAGGAATACCTAGACAACTGACAAAGCATTACTTCTGGGTGTGTCTGTGAGGGTGTTTCCAAAGGAGATTGGTGTGTGAGTCAGTGGACTGAGTGGGGAAGATCTCCTTAATGTCAGTGGGCGTCCAATTGGGTGGGGCCCAGACAGGACAAAGAGAGAGAAAAGTATTTATTTATTCTCTCTCTTGGAGCTTGGGCACCCTTCTCCTCTGGCCCTTGCACATCAGAACTCCGGGACCTCCAGCCTGGGGACTCCAGGACTTACACCAGTGGCCCTCTGGGTTCCCAAGCCTTTGGTCTCACACAGAGAATTATACCATTAGCTTCCCTGGTTCTGAGGCTTTTGGATTTGGTCAAGCCACGCTACCAGCATCCTGGGATCTACAGCTTGTGGACAGCCTATTGTGGGACTTCTTGGCCTTCATAATTGCATGAGCCAATTCCCCTAATACATATCCTTTCATCTATATTTATAATTACATATATTGATTGATTAATTGATAGATAGATAAATCCTATTGGTTCTATCTCTCTGAAGAACATTAATCCAATAGGCATGCCCCTTCATTACTTAAACTCTGTCTTATGTCCTATTACTTCTCAATCTACAACTTTAAACTTCATGTTCCAGGTGTTTGCAGTTCACCAAAAACACCATGCTGTTTGATTTTGGTATGCCTTTGTAAATGATGTTCCTTGTGCCTGGGATGCTCTTTCTCACCAGTTGTCCAGTTTCTCTTCATCATTTAAAACACTGCCTCTGGATTACTTTCCTTGATGGAGTTAAGTAGCCTCACTGCATTATTACTTATTTGCCAAATATATTATTTTTCTATTACATTGTATTATTATTGTGTATGTGCTTGCCTCTACCCACTAAAAACAATAGCAAAGTCCAATTTAACATTATTTGTGTGTTCACATGGATAAACTCATTTAATCTCCACAATTCTATTGAGCAAGATTACTATTATCATCATCTCCATTTTACAGAGGGTTCCAGAGAACACAAGACCTTGACTTGCCATTTTCAGTGATGTGCCAGGTCAGCAAGGCATTCATGTTGTGCACACTAGTCACAAGGTGTTTGTCACCATATGCTGCTGCTGGTTATCAAAAGTGGTGTACAGCAAAAATAATTAAAGCAGAGAAAGACTTTATAATATGGACAAAGGCATTAACTAAACTAATGATGCCAAAAATGCTTTCTCAAAATCCAATTTGTAGGGAGTTCAACATCTAATAAAATGTAATTTTCTGTGTAGTGGCAGAGGTTTTCTAGAGAGTTTTTATTTCTTCAATTATGTAACTGAAGGAAATTATAAAATAGAGAGTAGACCAGAAAGATTCACCAAAGAAGGAATGGGATTGCTGTCAGAGAAAGGATCCCATTTAAATATATATCCTAGAGCATCTGATAATTGAGGTGGCATTTGATTTATGATATCCAGTGCAGTTTGCATAAACCACTAGTTTGATGTCAAGTATCCACTATTGAACTTGAGCTATCCCAGTGTATCTATAGAGTGTCCACTAAAAGATTTACCATCATTCTTGTTCTATCAAACAATTTCTATAGAGTGTGTAAGTTATTTTCCAAGAAGACGTAGTGACTATACTGTAGTTGAGACAGTAAAAATCTTCCCTTGACAAGTAGTTAGGTCCAATGAGAAAGTACCTTTGTTATTGCCAGTACATATTGCTCTTCTAAACTCTGCTCTCATGGTATACTATTGCTGCACTGTAGCTCCATTTGGGTGTCTGATAGTCCCCTCAAAACTTAACAAATTGAAAATACAACTCAATTGTTGCTCCTCCCATAAAAAATCTATTTGTAAAAAATTCTAGAACTTAGCATTTCAATCAGTGCTAAATCTTCTACCTGTTGTCCAAGTCAGACACCTGAGTGCATCCAGAGGGCATGCTGGGGAACTGAGTGGGGAGGGGGGTGGAGGAGGGTCACAAGGCAGAAGAGAGCTTGTGAAGGCCTATAGAGAAAAGTAACAGAAATAAAAGATAAACACTTAAATATAACATAAAATATCATCATGGCCGCCTAATTCCTACCTAGCCCTATCCTTGCAATCTATCGCTAAACTCTGCCTTTTCTGTCCCTGAGAAAGCCCTCAAATCTTTCCATCTCTTTTTCCCCATTTTTCTAGTCCAAGCTACCATCATTTCTTTCATTTATTACTATATTAGTCTCCTCATTGATCTTCCAGATCCTCTCTTGTCATTATGCAATCCACAGGCTCGTATCTGTATTCAGAGTGATTCTTTCAGTGCAAATCTTATCATATTACTTTCCAACTTAAAACCTTTCATGAGTTTCCACTGCACAAAATAAAAACCTTTAAATTCTTAGTGAGGCATTGACAAGGCCAACTAGCACCTCACTTTGGCTCTACTCTCCAGTTCTTAATTCAAAGAAGATTTTGCATCCCAGGGAATATTTTACAGTATTTAAAGACATTTTTGTGTGTCACAAATGGTGATGAGTATGCTACTATTTTCTAGTAGGTAAGAACAAAGATACTGCTAAACATTCTACAGCACATAGTACAGCCGTCCCACATAAAGGATTGCCTGCCCTTGTCCCAAAATGTCAATAGTGCAAGCACTGATAAATCTTGCTAACTTTGTCTCATGCCCCTTTTTCTTTTCACTCCCTTCATTCTCTTTCATTTCCATGAATTCACTATACTTAAATACAGTTTGATCCTTAAATATGGCATTTCCTTTTCCTGAAATAATCTTCTCATTCTCCCCTCTGACCTTTAACCCTTGACTTGACCACCTCCCCCTCATTCTCAGTTCTCAACTTAGTAATTTACTCAGGAAAAGTCATACTAGGCATACAAGATTTGTTTCTTTTGTCACAGTTCTCATAGAACTCAGTATCCTCCCTCATAATTACAACTTTATTGTCAGCTTTTCCTACAATACAGTAAATTTCTTGGGTATGGGTCATATCTATAGCATTCACTTGGACTCCAAGACCTAACATATTATAATATTCTGCCCTTAATAGTCTTTCAATATATATATTTTGAATAATCAATTAATGAATGACTAAATGCATGGATGAATAAGTGATTTAGAATGCCTTTCATCAGGACTACAAAATTTTGGTAAACTAGATCTTGGCTCAGATTACAATTAGCCTATATTGGAATCAGGTGGCCTGTAACTTCCATTGCCACTATTTCTTTTCCAGTGTATTTCCTTTTCCACTGGCTAATAACATCTGTGAAAATTGTGTGGCTTTTTAGATTTTAGAAGTCTGATTTCAAGTATTCTCAATGTTAATGGAAGTTCAAGAAGTCTGAATCAATTTTTACCCACATTTAGTAATGGTAAAATTTCCAAAAACCCATAACCGAGTATGATGTGAAATCAAACAGAGATGGAAATTTTCTATCTTAAAATCACAGTAAATTGTTTTGCCATTTCATATGTTTCACCTGGAAAAACATATCCCTTGTCTATATCATATACAATTATATTTTTAAATATTCATTTCAACCATCATGTCTTTTAAACAGCAGAGTTGGATTTGTGCTTTTCTTTACATGAATGCTATTGTTGTATTTTTATATATCTGTGTGTGTGTGTGTGTTCGTGTGTGTGTGTGTGTGTGTGTATGCTTTCTTTCTTTGGAGAAATATAACATCTTCTCATTACAAGGAAATCCATGGAAAATTTTATACAATTTCTTATAGAGAAGGAAATTTTGCTTCTTCCATAAGCCACTTATTTCCTCAAAACTTCAGATCCAAACTAGGTGGCATTTGGATATCTTTTATTTATTGTTTTTATTTTTTATTTTTATTTTTTGAGACAGAGTCTCATTTTGTTGCCCAGGCTAGAGTGCCGTGGTGTCAGCCTATCTCACAGCAACCTTAAACTTCTGGGCTCAAGCTCTCCTCCTGCCTCAGCCTCCTGAGTAGCTGGGACTACAGGCATGCACCACCATGCCTGGCTAATATTTTCTATATATTTTTAGTTGGCCAATTAATTTCTTTCAATTTTTAGTAGAGACGGGGTCTCGCTTTTGCTCAGGCTGGTCTCGAACTCCTGACCTTGAGCAATCCTCCCGCCTCGGCCTCCCAGAGTGCTAGGATTACAGGCATAAGCCACCACCACACCCAGCTGAGATATCTTGATCACAAAGAAAAGTCCCATCTCATTGAAATGAAAGAAAAGTGGCTGTACTGTTATGTTCAGAGACATAAAATCAGCTCACAAAGCCACTCATTCAACCTACAGACAATAACTCAATGACACATTGTTTGATGTATTCCATGATGCTTGGAACAATCTGCAACCATCTCAATATTGGGCATAGAGATTCAGAAATGGGAGCGACACCAGTTTCTTTTGACAAGGGGACTTTTAATGGAATCACACAAGAAATGCCATGACTTGGCCAAATGTGAAGGAGAAATGTTCTCCTAGGCAAGAAAAGTTTGTTCCTGTCAAAAAGGTATTTATATTCTCCTCTAACTGCAGGAAGAAAGAAGGCAACTCATAGAGTAGATTTTAAAAAAGGTCTATAATGAATTCAGGTTGGAAGAGTCTTAGAGTTGGTCATATTAATTAGGCATTCTGGAATAGAAGAGAAATTGAGACTTCTTAGTACAATATATGTTAACACACTTTGCAGCCATTTCTGGGGCATACAAATAAGAACTCAGAATTTAGGCAAGAACTTAAGTAAAAGCAAATAATATCTGAGCAAAAAGAAATGGATCAAGATAAATCAATAATTGAGATTTCTTTTCATTAAAATAGTTATAAGTTATGGTCAGTTCCCCAAGTATAGAGGAAATAGAATAAAAACCTAGTCTTTTGTATATCATGATAGTTTTTGATATATCTCTAACTATCAAACTATCACAAGCAGTATATAGTTCCCTTCATAAAACAAAGGGTTATTCTTGCTTTATAGCTTCTTTTGACATATTCAAAAGGTATAGAGTTAAAGAATCTCTTCAAAGTTATATAAATGCCCAGACCCAGTAGTATGTAGGCCCTGTGCTCAGAGTGAGCATAGCCTAAGTACTATAAAGTAACACGTATCTGTCAGGTTCAAAATATCTAATTTATATTAAATTATTTTATTCTTATAACAATCCTATAAGAAAAAAACTATTGTAATCTATATTTTACATCTAAGGAATAGAAGTTGAAAGAGGTTAAATAACATGCATAAGGTCACAGAGCTAGTGAGTATCAGGGCTGGGACTCAAACCATCTGAAATATATGTGGTTTAATAAAACTCATTGGTGACAAGCATCTGTGTTCTTCCCTTGCTTTCTGCAGAAGAGTATTATGGTTTATGCCCCCTACATACACACACTCTATAAGAGTCTTACCACCACTATAAGTAACTGCTTCTCAACTCTCTGGCTCAAACTGAGACAAAGGTAGTATCCAGACAAATGTGTCCCTAGGGCAGTACAAAAGTCACACACACATTCATGCATATGTACATATACACATGCATTCAAAATATCACCATGTGGAGGTCTTTCCTTGGAACATGGGAAATGAGCTATCTCCAGAAAACTCTAGCAATGACATAGACAAACTCAATATATCCATCAAGTGAAAGGAGATAAATCAAGTAATATGAAAACAAAAATCAATTTTTTAAAATGTAGTTATAATATTCCATTAGCCAAGGTGATAATATCAATATAGATAAGTATCAAGAATTTTCCCCCTAAAAATCTTTATCTCAAGATAGGTCCTTCAACTTAGCAAGGTATTTATGCAACAAAGCATTAAAAGATTAATGTTTATAATATTGTGAAAGAAAGGAAAATTTTCCCTAACATATCTTCTTTCCCTCAAGGCCCCAGAAGATGGAGAAATGATACCTCCTGCAGTTCTCCATTCAATCAAACTTAAATTCCCCATGACTAACTTCCCACAAATATTTCTAGATAAATAATTCAGTGTTTCTCTTATGGCATCAAAAAAACATCATCATGGCTGTCACCCCCAGAACCAATAGCTATGAAATGGAAGAGAGATATTATAAAGACATGCTAATATGTTTTGATGAATAGGGTACCCTGAAACAGTAGCTGAAAAATGTAAAGTACTTCACTCAGCCATATATAAACTACATATTTTATATAGCCTAATCCTTCATTTATTCTCCTTATAAAAATACAGTGGTGTTAAAGGGGAAATAAGAATGCCAAGCAGAAAGTGGTGACTCTAATATAAAACTGAGTCACCTGATTCTGAGGGCTTTTTTATTTTCTTACATGTAAAATAAAAGAGAATACTTTCATTCATTTGTTTATACATTAAATACTTATTGCATGCTATGATTATGAGCTAGACCGATGCTTTACATACTTTAATGTGCATACAAATCAGCATATAATACCAAGAAAAGCAGATTAGATTTGAGGTGGCACTTAAGAGTCTCCGATTCAAGGAGGTACCAGTGCTGCTGGTTTGTGGACCTCCCTTTTAATAACATGAGTCTAGATCAGAATTACCCAACTAAAATTTCTATATTGATAGAAATGGTCTATTTCAATTCTGCCCAATGTGGTAGCCATTAGCCAAATGTGACTATTGAGCACGTGAATGTGGCTACGGTGACTGAGGAACTTTTAATTCCATTTAATTTTATTATGTAAATTCAAATTTAAATAACCACGTGAGGCCAGTGGCTACTACATTGGAGAATGCATTCTCATAAAAACAAGTAACACCCCATCTCATGGAGAAGAAATTATTTAACTGAATTATTGGGATGTAATATGTTCGGTTCTCTACGGCATTACTAACAAAATGACATGGAAGCATAATAGAAAAAGAAATAAAAGGACATGACACATGGGCAGGTTGCAGTGGAATATACTGATCGGCAATTCTCTTATGAGCTCAAATGCAATAGACCTGTTGCCCTGTATATATATGGTCAGAGCAATAAACGCTGGGTTCACAGGAGAGGAGAATGGCATGTGGAGTTTTGCCTTGTCAAGATCTGAATTAGCCATGGAGACTCCTCCAAATATAACTAAGAACTTCTGTCTGAAATGCTATATTGCTGCAATTTTATACCTTTAGTTACGACTAACTGGAGAGACCATCCCTGTGTCAACTGGACTGTGACAGAATTCTGTGAGAGAACACACAGAATCATCAACTCTCATGGAAAAAGCTGGTTGACACCCACTACTCCCCCACTCCAAGGAAGAAATAAGTCCATGTGGTAGTTACAGGCAACTTCTGACCTAAAGAACCACATCCCATTGTCATGGCAACTCTCATCTCACTGACACTCACTAATGAAGTTCCAGCTGTGCCTGCTTTTGAAGGAGAGAAGAGGAAGGCAAACAGGGGAGGAGAAGCAAGGGGTCTGTATGGCTTGCTCCTGGTTCTCAGGGTTCTTTCCTAATGGGCTTAGCTTGGCATGAAAACAATAATATTCAGTGTCATCACCATTGTTTTTTGAAATACATACTTTTGTCCTCCTTGTACACATTTCAGAAAGAATGAGCTAGTCATTAAAATTTGCTCAGGTCTGAGTTTATTGCTTTTTGTTCCCCTAAGTTATTGTTGACTAAAAGAAGATACATTTATCTCCTTTTTTGGTTTCGTTGTTTTGTTTTTCAGCTACTGGGGGAAAAAAGTACCTCATCATAACTATGGTAACAGAGACACACTTTTTTTTCCCTTTCTTCTCCTGCGGTTTGTCAGACATTCAGCTTTGGACTGTGAAAATCCCAAAGGTCTTAACCAATTTATCATTAAAAATAAAACCCCAAACCATTCTTTCTTAAGTTCTAAGATCTGTGAAATACCCATTAGAAGAATAATATTACAGCCAGTATTTGAACTACAGAATGTTCATATACTCTAATGTTTAATAAACTGTTTTAGTTGTGTTTTATTATTTATGAAATAGGGATAGATAATACTCTTCCTATAGAATAGATCCAACACTGTTTGAAGCAAACATCTGATCAAATAGATTCCTATTTAGAAACCATCAATAACTCCCCACTGCTTAACAAATCAATTGCAAAATTCTTGCTTGGCCTTCTATTCCCATCCAAGAACATTATAACCCTACAATGAATCCTCAAGACTCATAACCACATTTAATACATGCCCACACCTTGGTTATATTCCTGATTTTTACTGATTGTAGCTTGAATTGTTTTCTTCAAGCTCAAATTTCAATACATTTATTCTTCTGGGTCCTACAGCTACCCTTCCACCTAATTTCAACAACACACTTCGGGATGTCCTCATATATTTTACGTTATTTTCCCTAATTAGCCTTAATAAAATAGACTTGTAACAGTTTTATCATTTGCAACTTTGGTTTTCTCAAGCTACTCCAAAAACTCATGAGAGGAAAAACAAATAGTTCTCATGCTGTGGATGAATATGGGTTATACAGTTGATACATGAAATGTCCTCAACTTAGCCTATCCATGTGTTGTTTTCCACTCACCCTCCTATCTACATCTGATGAGAGAAACAGAGAAATATAAAAAACTGTGAATATTCACAAAAATCCACAGATGGCTCCCTACAGAATTCCAAAGGTTCTATGTAGTATAAAAAATAGGTTTTATTATTTATGTTGTATTAAAAATAGTGGGGTTTTGTGGTTGCAGTTGTGGTTGTTGTTACAGTGATCACCCGTCAAATTGTTCAAATAAATTCTTGATCCAATCTTCCTGATTCATTTATTTGATTCATTTATTTATTTTTTCATAATGAATATATGTTTAGTACATTCTATGTACTATTCACTATGCTAAGTGATGGGAGAATTGCAATAGAAATATAAAATATTCCCTGCCCTAAAAATGCTTAAGTTTAACAAAGAAGACCAAAAAGTAAAGAATTAAAAATCAACATAAGAGATCAAAAAGACATGACAATTACATGCAATATGTGTTCATGATCCTCAACTGCATCTAATACTAGAGTAAAATTAAATTTAATTT
>CAUYRT010048569.1:0-28394 GCA_963574885.1 Lepilemur ruficaudatus
CACAATCATAGGTCACTCACTGCAGCCTCCTGAGTTCAAGCAATTCTTCTACCTCAGAAGTTGCTAGAACTACAGACTTAAGCCACTGCACCCAGCTAAAGAAAAAACTTTAATCAGAAAAATCACTACATTCATTGGAGAGAAAGCAAAACACATATAAACAGAAATAACATTTTAAAACAACTGATGTTCTTACTCAAAGATAAATATTATCAATACATTGGTATACACCCTTCCAGATTTTTCCTCCAGATATATACCTATACCTAATTGTTATAAAAATGAGATCTTAACACATGCCATGTTTAATCTACTTTTTTTTACTTAATATATTCTAAACAATTTCCATGTCAAATACATCTCTGTAATACTATTAATCCAAACTTTTTACTTAAAACTTCTTCAAACCCAGAGGAAACTTGGTAGAGTAGTTTCATGAACACTGTTTTATCCTTCACAGAGAATTACTGTTGGAAGATGATTTACCCTGATCACCTCACTTTTCTACGTGGTTCAGGTCCTCTGATCAAAAGCATTTACGACCAATTCAAGCATGTTGGTTGTTCCATGGTGAGCGGGTATATGCAAACCTACCACCAAAGGCTGAGAGAGCTGAGGGGCCCAAGAAAGAGGGCAGAAAAATCCAGAAAGAAACATTTAATAGGGCCTTATAAACAGAAGCCATGTTGAGACGGAGGATTCCTGCACCCACACTCCAGAAAACAGTCTTTGTATAACAAGGTTTTTTGGTAAAACGTGTGCAGCTGGTCGTGCCTTAAACTTTCTTGCAAATGTGACCATTGGAGAGGTTAGATTAACATTTTTATGAGGGGTTACCTATGCTATGGGAACACCTTGATATGCAGGAGTCAAACACCAGTTATCACAGCGGCTGCACTCCAGGTTGCAGTTGAAAATGGCGTCACTCTTACCATGCCAACAGGCTCTGTTCCTACATTTGCATAAGGAGACATCCCAGGATGCTTCTCACCCTGGAGATGGTCCAGGATAGTAAAGATAAAGAACTCTCCCTCCCCTCCTGGAGAAGACCTGCTTACATTCTGGGGTAAAGATAAGGTTTCTCTCTCTCTGGAGAGGAGGATGGGCAGATTGCCAGCAGTTATACATAAGATCAGAGTTTCCCAGGCCAGGCATGGTGGCTCACGGCTGTAGTCCTAGCACTCTGGGAGGCCAAGACAGGAGGATCACTCGAGGTAAGGAGTTCAAGACCAGCCTGAGCAAGAGCGAGACCCCGTCTCTACTAAAAAAACAGAAAGAAATTAATTGGTCAACTAAAATATATAGAAAAAATTCGCCGGGCATGGTGGTGCTTGCCTGTAGTCCCAGCTACTTGGGAGGCTGAGGCAGGAGGATCGCTTGAGCCCAGGAGTTTGAGGTTGCTATGAGCTAGGCTGATGCCACGGCACTCTAGCCTGGGCAACACAGTGAGACTCTGCCTCCAAAAAAAAAAAAAGTTTCCTAATTTCAGGCTTCGTCTCTTGTAACACACCCCACTGGGTGTGCAGGTACCATCTGGCCCTCACTCTGTCTCCCTGTGTGGATGGGGTTTGGGAACCAACACAAGATGTTGCTCTGGCTGCTGCTTTGCCTTGAATGATTAACTGTTTTTGTTTCTGACTCAGAAGCCTCACATTTTTTCTGTGTGTATGTATGTATGTGTGTGTGTGTGTGTGTATATATATATATATTTACATATGGCAAAGTAACTTGTTAGCTTGTAAGTAGAGTAAAAATCTCAAACTGATCCTCTTTTGTAGTTCATTAAGTATGATGATTGGGTTTTCATGAGCCTGTATGAGAGGTGCCTCCCTTAAACCTTGTGTCGGCACACTATCCGTCTAACACGAAAAAAGAAAGAAAACAAAAAACAGGACAAGCAAATCTCAGATGCTTCATAGTTTCTGATTTACCAGTCACACCATTTTGCCACATTTGTTCTTTGCTCACAATTTCTCTCTTGTGAGTGTACTATTATACAGACACATACTTTATTTTTGCCAAATCATGTTAAAGTAAGTTTCTGCAAAACCATTTTTAATGGCTGCATATACTATTTTAAGCCTCTATCATAATTTAACTAGCCTGTACTGCCAGACATTGAGATTGTTTCCAACAGTTTGGAAATATTTATATTTTAAATAGCATTGTGATGAGCTTTCATAACTAAATCTTTTCTCACATGTTAAATTCTTTCTTTAAGAGTTACTTGAGAGGCTGAAGCAAGAAGATCGCTGGAGCCCACGAATTTGAGGTCAGCCTGGGTAACATAGCAAGATCCCACCTCAAAAAAAAAAAAAAAAGTCCAAGTGTATAATTGTTGAGTCAAAGAACATACATAATTTTAAGATTTTGGTATGTATTGCCAAGCTGCCTTCCAAAAAGCTTATCAATCTATACTTTCAGCAGCAAAGTTTAAGAATATTGCAACTTCTGTGGAAAAGAATTTACAGATTCCTCAAATAGCTAAAAATAGAAATACCATTCGATCCAGCAATAGCATTAGTAGACATCTAACCAACAGAGCATAAGACATGCTACAATAAAAACATCTCCACCCAAATGTTCATGGCAGCACAATTCACTATTGCAAGGACATGAAACTTCCCTTTTGTTTCGCACTACAGAATCTTGTATACCAAATGCTTTCTACTACCTTCATGGGATTCCTTTTATTCTTATTTTAAGGGAAGGGCTCAATTTGTTTCTGTATTCTTGTAAGACTTTTTCCTTGGGTTTTTCTGAAACTATGACTACACTTAACTTACGTTTACCAAATTAATATCTCCAGCCCTATCTTCTTCCCTGAATTTGGTATATTCAACTGCATCACACATTTTTATCTGGATATCTAATAGACATCTTAAATAAAAATATCTATCACAAACTCCCTATTATTTTTCTCTCCCTGATAATGATTGTCAATCCCAGTTTTTCCCACTTCAGGAAAAATTTCATCCAGTTCCTCAAGTCCTAATCCTAGAGGCTACCTTAGGTTCCTCTCTTTGGTCTCACACCTTTGTCATCAGCAAGTTATTCTGGTTTAATCATCAAAATATGTCCCCAATCAGATTAGTTTTACTACTTTTCTGTTGCCACCAACTTAGTCCCAGTTATCATCACCTGAAATGTAGATGAATGTATAGTTTTTTAATTGGTATCTTAACTTTCACCTTTGTTCCTCTGCAATCTATTTTCCATAGAGGAGCCAAATGGTCTTTTAAAAAGTTAAGTGATATGTCATTCTGCTTTTTAAAATTCTGCAATAGGTTCTCATCACACATATAAAAAACACTAAATTCTTACCAAGGTCTATAACTTACAATACCTTTTGGGTTTTGCCCACCCCTTAACCTATTTCCTACCCTGCCCCTGTTAACTGTGCTCCAGGATTATTTGCTATTTGTTCCTGCCTCAAAGATGCCCCTACCTGGAGTGCCTTATCTCCAGATTTCCTTATATAACAGTTTCTTCTCTTCCTTGATTCAGGTCTCTTGTTCTAATGTTATTTCATCTACAATATTGTCCCCTTCCCCTTACTAGACTCACTCTAAAATTCTATTTTTTTCTATAGCATTTACCAACTTTTGACTTTATATTATATATATTTTATCCAAAATGTATTGCCTTTCCCAGCCACCACTAGATATGATTCATAAAGCAAAGGATTTGGTTTGTTCTTTTTCTATTTATATACTGCTATAGCTCCAAACCAGGAATTCTCAATCATGGCACTATTGCCATTTTGAACCAGATAATTCTTTGTTGTGAGGGGCTGTTCATGCATTGAAAGATATTTAACAGAATCCCTCCACCTACTACCTCCCGGGTTTATCTCCAAACATTGCTAAATATTCCATGAGGGGCAAAATTATCCACCCTATGGGAAGTAATGTCCCATACCCTAACATTGCCTGTCATATAGAGAATTTTTTCTATGTGTCTCTCCGCCTTTTTTTCTCTGTTTTATATACATAGCCAAGAACATTTAATAGCATAGGAAAATATTGATTTCATATTTTTTTTAAAAAAGGAAAAGGATTTACAAAGCCCAGTTATATAAAATATTACAGCATATTATATATATTTTTGTGTTTGCATAACAAATAAAAAAATCACTGAAAGAAACATATAACAAAATGATATCAGTAGTTGTTCTGAGATGTGTGATTCTGAGTTATTTTTTTCTTTATACTTTTCTGCCTATTCAACTTTTTAAATCAAAGGAAAATAACCCTAATGTTTATAAATAACAAAACAACCAAAATAAAATATGTTTTAGCAATACCAGAAACAAATCTAGGTGTTGCTCTACCCTGCTTTTTAAAAGCTTTCCTTTTTTTAATTGTGCCTTTTGACATTGGAGACAATATAGGATACTCTTGTAGAGAAAATGCTATGTGCACATATATGGGGAGATAGGTGTATGCTCAGGCACACATGCACACCTATTTGACAGAGAATTATCTCTTTCATATTGCTAAAGGAAAAGCTTTAGACAAGTTGAATTGAACAGATTTTATTTGAACAAAGAGTGATGCATGAATTGGGCAACACTCAGGACCAAAAGAGGTTCAGGGAACTCGACCCAGCAGCCTGAGTAGCAAATTCTTATAGACCAAAAAAGGAAGCAAAGTAAAGAAATTATGTGATTGGGCATAACTAAACATTTGCCTTATTTGTCATGGTGTGATCAGTTGGCTGCCTGTTCACCTGGAACATAAAAAATATCTCCTTTAAACCATGTAATACATCTTAGCAAATTTAAAAGAATAGAAGTCATGCAAGGAATGTTCTTAGACCACAGTGAGATTAAAATAGAAATCAATAAGAGAATGATAGCTGTATAATCCCTAAAATAGTTGAAAAGTAACCAGAATACTTATAAATATCATGAGTCAAATATAAAGTCTCAGAAGAAATTTTTTAAAATATTGTAATTAAATGAAAAGATACAACTTATCAAAATGTGTAGGATTCAGTGTGCTGGAAGGGAAATTTATATCATTAAATGTACATGTTAGAAAAGAAAAAGAAAACCAAAATCAAAAACCTAATGGTCAGTTCATCCCCTGCTGTCTGCTCAGGGGTCCTCAAGGCTGTGAAAACTATTCTCAAATAACAAAAAGTGGTTAATCAAAAAAAAAAAAAAAAAACTCTAAATTTCAAAAAAAAAAGAAAGAAAGAAAGAAAGCACCAGGTCTAGATGATGTAATTGGTGAATTTTACCAAATATTTAAAAAGGAAAAATACCATTTCTCCACAGTCTCTTCCACAAAACAAAGGGAACATTTTCGTATTCATCCCATGTGGTTGTTACTCTAATATTAAAACCTGGTAAAATCATTACCAGAAAGAAAAACCACAGAAGAATGTCTCTGATGTACATAGATGCAAAAATCTTCAACTGAGTTTTGGCAAATCAAATTCAATATATAAAACCAATACATGCCAAATCAAGAGGGATTTATTCCAGGTTTGCAAGACTATTTCAATGTTTGGAAAACAATGTAATCCACTGCATCAAAGATTAAAGAAGACAAACCACGTGACTATATTGGACATTGAAAGGCATTTGTCAAAATTTAATGACCACAATGACAAAAACTCTTAGCAAACTAGGAACAGAGTATAATTTCCTCAACTTGATAAGGAACATCTACAAAAACCTTCAACTGACATTATACTTACTCATAAGAAACTGGATGCTATCCTTCTAAGACTAGGAACAAAGCAAGGATATCCTCTTTCACATCTCCTCTTCAGCATTATCCTGGAAGTCCTAGCTAGTATAGAAAGACCACAAAGAGGAAATAAATGGTATACAGAATGGGAAGGAGAAAATAAAACTATTGTTATTCACAGATGACATGTTTCTCTTTGTAGAAAATCTCAAAGATTCATCATGAAGAAGACAAAGAAAGAGAAGGAGGAAGATGAGGAGGAGAGGAAGAAGAAGCAAAAAAATTTAGAACTACAAAGTGAGTATATAGTGAGTGCAAAGTACAAGGTTAATACTCAAAAGTCAATTTATTTTGTATATACCAGCCAGCAAGACAAGTGGAATATGAAATATAAAAGTCATTCATAGTATTTGTTAAATGCAATAGAAGCACTTGTTTATTCATCACAATCCAGCATTATACAAATAATGTCAAGTGCCCAAGATACAGTAAGAAACAGATAATACATTTCCTGACAGTCAGATAACCAGAATTTCAGTCATGAAATTGACCAGACATCCCAATCTTTCTGAGATTCAGAACTCTCATTTAAAAATAATTTAATCAAGTGTAGCTCAAAGAGTTGTTATGATATTTTTAATAAGAAGCTCTAGCTCAGGCGGGGCAAAGGCAATATATGTAACCTAAAGATTTGTACCCCTGTCAATATGCTGAAATAAAAAATAATAATCAAAAAAGAAAATAGATGTAAAATGAACATACTATACCCACACAGCAAATAGAAACTTCTTCATAAATAGTACTTGAATCCAAACCTAGTGTTAAGCATACATTGGGACCAATTAATTAAATAAAATTGGCCTCAACTATCCAACAGGCACTTGACCAGACACTGTGATTATAAAGATAAATTAGAGAGGCACGTGTTCTCCTTCAAGGGCCTCTTCAGCTGGCACTTTAGTCAAATAGGAACCAAGGATGTCTTAACGATCCTGCCCACATCATATCACTTTTATCTATTTTCATCAAGCAGAGTATATTCAAGTTAGTCATCTCTTTACTTATTTCTTATCACATAGACTCAAAAAATTAGCTACGGGAAAATTAATTGTCGCATACTGAGTGTACCATAATTAGATTTGGATTCTGTCAAACAACAAAAAAGATTACCTGAAAATGATCCATGGGAATATTTGTAAAACAACCATGAAATTAGTACATTTATAATATATAAGAGGGATTTTTGGCATTTTACTCTAGAAATGCTGCCATGATGCATTAAGTGAACTAATTATGTGCTAATTTTCAATGACTTTTAAATGAATAGGTTCTATTATTATGCAAAGAGTGTCTTGCTTTTATAGTAGGTGGCAATAATAAAGTGGTTTGGTTTCTAATATTTCATATAATCAAGTGAAGAAAAAAATGAATGAAAGTTGGAAGGGAAAATAAATGTTAGAACTCTGTTTTGGAACCCAAATAACCTAATTCTTGGTGGTTAGTCCTGCTTTTAGACTCTCTTTAAGTTTAGCCAAGTCTTTCCTCATTCAGTGTCTCTGATCTCTCATTTACGAAGATACAGGGTGGAAGTGGATCTCTTTAAGAGAGTAGAACTTATGTATTCTGACCACACACACACAAGGTAGCTATGTGAGGTGATAGACGTTAATTAGCTTGATTGTAGTAATCCTTTCACAATATGTACATATATTAAAATATCAAGTTATGAAACTTAAATATATATATATATATTTTTTTTTGTCAATTGTACCTCAATAAAGCTGGGGAGAAAGCCTTATGTTCTGGCTCTAATATTCTAGATTCTAGTTACAAATTTTATAGTCTATAAACAGTTCCATATAAGTAATTAATAGTAAATAATAATTATAAAAGAACATAGAAAAATTAAAAGATGTTTGCAGTCAAGTACATATATAATCACCACTATATTCTGCGGGTAACACTTTAATATACTTTGTCATATATCTATGCATCTACCCATTGCTATTTATTCATCAATCAGTATTTAAGGTATTTGTAAGTGAGCTGCATATATTAGTAAGTTTCCTCCCAAATATTTCAGCATGTATATCATACAGTTGAATATTTTCTATTAGTTGACTTCTTTTTGAGATAAGATTTACATACAATTAAAGGTATAAATTATTGCATCACTTAAAAATCCTGACAAATGCACACACTTTGTATAACCCAAGGCCATATCAAGATATAATGGTCATCAGGCCAGGAATCTTCTTTATGTCCCTTTCCCAGTAAATTCCTGTCACCCACCCCCGGACAGCCATTATATAGCCTGTTTTAGATATATAAATAAAATCATGGAGCATTCATTCTTTTGAATATGGCTTCTTTCATTCAATGTAATGATTTTAAGATTCATCTATATTGTTGTATGTATCATAGTTTGATCCTTTCAATGATAAAATACTATTTTATAATAGGAATATGTCACAGTTCATTTTATTGATGAACACTTAGACTGTTTATAGTTTCAGTCTACTATGAAAAAGTTCTATGAACTTTTCCCATACAATATTTTTTCTTGGATAAATACCTAGGAGTGAAACTTGTGTCATATGTACATTTACTTTTCAAAAAAAATACGCCATACTTTTTTACAGAAAGATTATACTATGTAAATTCACACCTTTAATCTAAGGAAGTTTCTCCTGTTTCACATACTCACCAACATTTGATGTTGTCAGTCTTTTTAATTTAGTCATACTTGTAAGTGTGTAGTGGTATCTCATTTGGTTTTAATTTTACTTTACTTATTAACTAATAATATTGTGTATTGTTTCATGTGTGTATCAACTTTTTTTGTAAGGTATGTTCTCAAATATTTCCCCTTTTTAAAATTGGATTGTTTTGTCATTCTATTATTGAAATATAAGCGTTATTACATCTTAGATACAAATTTTTTGTCAGATAAATGTTTTGAAAATATCTCTCTTAATCTGTGGCTTCTCTGCTTGTTTTCTAAATGATGTCCTTTGATGAGTAAAATATTCCTACTCCCAAATTGTGAAAATATTGTTTTGCTTTAAAAGTTTGTAACTTTAGGCTTTGTATTTAAGTTGAACTAGCATTTTATAATAAATGAGTTACATGTTGAGCTGAATTTTTTTCCACATGGATGTGTCATTGTAGCATTTGTTGAAAAGTCTTTCCTTTCCCCATTGCCCTTCACCAAAAATCAAATGACTTTATAAATCTGGATCTATTTCTAGGCTCTCTATTCTGTTATATTAATAAATTTCTTAATCCTTAAAGTAGTACCACACTGTCTTGATTATGTTATAATTCAGATTCCTTTAGTTATTCTTATTTCTTTCTATTTTCACACACATTTCAGGCTTAGCCTGTAAATTGTTCGGGAAAAGCAAAGCAAAACACACACACACACACACACACACACACACACAAAGCAACAGCAAAAACCAAACAAAATTGCCTGCTGATAATATGATCAGATTGCCTCAAATCTCTAGCTCAAATGGGGTAGAACTGACATCTCAACAATATTGAATCTTTTGATCTATGATCATGGCATATTTCTCTAATTATTTGTGTAGAAGCCACACATTTATATTGTTAAATGCATTTTAATTATTTTTATTTTGAAACTATTATAAGTGGAATTTTTAAAAAATTATACTCCAAATGCTTGCTGCTAGTATATAAAAGTACACTTGAATTTTGTGCATTTACCTTGCATTCCTGTGATAAATTTACTTTGCTTTGTAAATTTCTTAGAATTTCCTATGTAAGCAATCATGCCATGTGTTAACTGAAACAGTGTTACTTCTCACTCTGCAATCTTTATTCTTTCTATTTTCTTTTTCCTGATCTTAGAGGAAAAGCATTTCATCTTTCACCATAAAAATTATATTATTTGCTAGTTTTCCACAACATTATGATGAGCTTATTTTTTAAGTGAAAAAATATTTTACTTCAATAATTCAATATTGAAATCAGCTATTGTACCTATCCTCTATTATATTATTATATTTCATTATCTATATCTCAGAAGATATTCAAAATGAGATTAATTTGATGAAGTACTCTCAGCAAACCTACAACACCGTACATCTCCAACTTTAAGTCAGGTCCTTTAATAAGTTACTTCCCATTCGTTTTGCAGTATTTATGAGTTGAATTAGTGCAATACACCATCGACGTGTCATTTAAAAGATGAATACCCTACCTTTTTAGATTTGTCATCCTAATTCCTTGGCACTCAATAAGTGACTTTAGAGGCATCTTCTGATTCCTTCACTGTAAACTTAGCTTTGCTAGTTGTTCATCAAAATGTATATCTATGTATGGAGTGTCACTGTTCCTGTTTTTATTCTAGAAATTCAGTTCACTAATGCCTTGAAAATGAGCAGTTGTTCTTGCATATACTCATCTGCAGAACCACCATGTCTAAGATTTGCTAATAGCATTTTGGCAGCTTCAAGTCCAACCTTGTCAGCATTTACAACTCATTTACCAAGCGATGATCCAGCAAACGGCCTGCAGTCTTAGCAATAATGAATGTTATATTCCCATTGTCAAAAGCTTGATCTTTAGGTATCTGGATGAGCTGAAAGTGAAAATACAGATTCCTGCTCCCCTCTCTGATAAAACACATAGCTGCTGCAGCCGTGTCTTTTACAACATTAAATGGCAAAACACCAGCAACAAAAGGTCTTCTAATTATCTTAGTCACTTACCAATGGTCAGTTAAATGAATTGGTTTCAATTGTTTAACTGGTGACATTCAGACAATCACTTCACCACCCTCTTTCAAGTAATAGTCCCTCATTTTAATGTTACAATTAAACTTGAAACCAAATTTTGCAACCTTTTGCTTGAAAACCATCACTGTGTAACCCATTTGTGATGCCATTAGCTGCACATTTCCAAGTTCTGATGGAGAAGGAGCAAAGAGAACACTGGACACTGAGACTTACTTCAGGAGGCACATACACGCTGCTGTCTTGGTATTTTCCCTGTGGGATCTGAGGACTGAACTCTGACATCTTTTTCTCTTGCTCGAATTTCTTTCTAAGGGTCTTAGGGAGTCATGCTTTGCAAACCATGATATCTCCTTAAAACCGTTTTGGTTTTTTTTGACCCACTACAATCTGTTATTTTCCAATCCGGTTCTGGTATGGCATCACATGATAGCTAGCAGATCCCCTTATCTTAATTTAAGCATTCCTTCCTACTGACTCCAAATTTTAGGCAAAGCTTAACTATCTCATACAACTGTCAACTGGAAAAAAAATCTCTAAACCCACCTGACTTGCAAGCCCAGCTCCGAGATGTCACACCTTTTCAGGCTGAACCACTGTGTACTTTCCATGTTATTGATTTATCTCTTTGCTATAACTACTACCTCCCTGAAATGTATAAAACCAAACTGTAATCTGACCACCTGGGACCACTTACTCAAGGCTTCTTGGGTTTGTTCTTCCATAGGCAGCAGTCACTAATATTGGCTCAGAATAAACCTCTTTAATGAATTCAGGTTTTCTGTCCACTTTTGATCTTCTCTGGTGTAAAAGTTATTTCTGTTGAGCCAATTTCTGTCAATTTTTCTACAATTGCCTATCAAACAAATCTTGAACCATTTCCTGTTCAGCAAAATATTGAGACCTCAGGTTGGGGATGCTGTTGCCAGCTAGGATCTTCTACACCTGTAAGGAGAAGTGCTGGCCAAGGAGACATCCAGGATCTGTCCACGCCCTCCCTTCCAGGTCCCACCATCGACCTCTACCTGCTGTATGCCATGTGGCTGACCCAGGGCATGCAGCGACAAAAGCTCCCACCACGGCCAAAGGAAGAGACAGAAGAAATGCTGGCTCCTGTCTGGCAGCTCTGGGACCTCAGTTCTCCCCAGGATCCACCGTTGGGAAAGCGGAGGAAGTGGTGAGACCCAGGAAACCACATTAGACAGAAATGAACTTCTACCTTCTGCTCCCTAAACCCAGTTTGAGCAGCCTGGCAGCCAATGCGCATGCGCTCCACTCTGGAGCACCTGTTGTTTTCTTTGGGATTATCTGGCCTGAGGTTCTTTCGACATTCTTCGATCTGTGGGTTTGTGATTTTCGTAAAATTAGAAAAAAAACTTCAGCCATTATTTCTTCCCTGTCATCCATCTCTGTCTGGGACTCCAAGTGTATATGTATTAGCTTGCTATACCTCACAAGTAACTGGGGCTTTGTATTTTAAGTCTTTTTTCCCTTTCTTCCTCTTAATTTCATTTTGTAAATTCTCTACTGCTAAATCTTTAAGTTCACAAGTCATTTTTTTCTACAGTATCCAATCTGTTGTTATTCTCATCAATTGAAGTTTTCATTTATAAAAGTGTGGTTTTTGTGTCTAAGAATGTCTTTTTTGAATGTCTTTTTCTCCTCATTTTCATCATTATCATGTGTTCCCTAAATCGTTGATCATGTTGAACTTATTAAGCATATACATAATTTATACAATTTCTGGATCTCTGTGTGTTGGATAGTTTTTATGATCATTTGTCCATTTTTGTGGTTCTTTACTTTTCTAGTAATTTTTTATTAGGTAAAGGAATTTGTGAATATTAAGTGTTGAATGCTCAACTTTGTTATATGTCTTTCAAGGGTGTTAAATTTATAGATCAGTGTGATACTTTCAAAACTTATATTTTATGGGGTTTTTTTGCGGGGGTGGTAGCCCTAGAGTAGCCTTAGCTATAGCATTGATTTAGCCTCACTACTGAAGTGCTAACTTTACAGGGATCTCTCCTGGGCTCTCACTGCGAATGTTTAGTATAATTCATAATTAAGTATATTTACCATAAGCTTTTCTATGTACCCTGTTGTCCAATCAATGAAGTCTCTTACTGAACATTTTAGTTTTCTTTTAACTTAAGATTTGTCCTGAACAAGGGAGTTGGTTAAGTGACCATTCTTACCCATTTCCAGTGAAAAAACTTTCTTGTAATGAGACTTTTTCAAAAGGAATAAAATTCCTCAAAGAGCATAAACTCCAACCTGCCTATAATGCGTTTTATTTTTTAAACACCTGAATAATAGATCCTTGAATAAGTGTTCAGATTTCACATTTTAAGAAAAGTAAAATAAACAAAAGCATGACTTAGTTCCTCTCTCAAAGAAAATCTAAGGAAACTATTCTTTCTAAATAATGCTGTGAAAGAGTAAGAACTGGCATTATCTTCAAAGAATCTACACTTGTCCCCAGTAGAAATGTAGATACATAGTAAATGAATTAATTTATAAATTTATTCTTATTAATTATAACTTGTAAGAGTAAATACATTTCAAAAAAGAAAAAAATCAGTTCTTCCTGTTAAAAATAAGAGAAGAAACTATCTCCTCCCTTTTCTAAAAGCAGTTACTTTAGAAAATTGCAATTGTAAATTTCTTCTCTGTCTCTTAGAAAGATATACAAATCTTTTTGGTTTTTTTTTTCCAGAATATTATGGGAGTACAAACATTTTGGTTGCATACAAGGCCTTTGCTTCACCCAAACCAGGGCTACAAGGGTGCCCTTCCCCCATACAGTGTGCTCCCCATCCATTAGTTGTGAGTTTACCCATCCCCATGATCCCCCTCCCACCTGACCAGCACCCAATGAATATAACTACCATGTGAGCACCTTAGTGTTGATCAGTTACTACCAATTTGATGGCCAGTACATGTGGTGCCTGTTTTTCCATTCTTACGATACTTCACTTCGCAGGATGGGCCCAAGCTCTATCCAGGAAAATATAAGAAGTGCTAGTTCACCATTGTTTTTTGTAGTTGAGTAGTATTCCATGGTATACATATACCACATTTTATTGATCCACTCATGTACTGATGGGCACTTGGGTTGTTTCCACATCTTTGCAATTGTGAATTGTGCTGCCATAAACATTCAAGTACAGATGTCTTAGGCATTTGCCTAGGCAAAGAATTTATGAAGAAGACCTCCAAAGCAATCACAACAGCAACAAAAATAAATATATGGGACCTGATCAAATTAAAAAGCTTCTGCACAGCCAAGGAAACTATCATTAGAGCAAAGATCAATAACAGAGACTGGGAAGGGCGAGTTGGGGGAGGGGAAAAGATGAAGAGAAGTGTGTTCAAATACAAACATATAGTTAGTTAGATAAAAGGAATAAATTCAATGTTTGATAGTGGAGTAGGGTGACTATAGTTAAAAATGTATTGTACTTGGGCAATGGACACCCTAAATCCTCTAACTTGATTACTGTGTGTTATATACATCCAACAAATTTTTGCACACACCGCATAAATTTGTACAAATAAAAAAAAAATTTAAGAACAATAAAGTAGGCAGAACACACACACACAAAAATTACCAGCTGTCCCAAAGACATGAGTTTATATTTCCTCTGGATAAAGCCAGTTAGCTAACAAAAATGATCATCTCAACTACTAGATAAGTTTAGGAAGAACTATGTAGAACTAATAGTTTTTAGTTCTCTTACTTGAAGACCTCAGGCAGTCCCCAGTTATGGATGAGATGCATTCCTGAGAACATCTTTAGGTCAGATTTGTATATAACTCAGATCCCTTAATAAAAGCACATATACAATAATAGTAACAATAATAACAATACTATAATAGCTCAGATGTGGTAATAATAATGCAGTGTAATATTGTAATAATAATACCATTATACTATAATAATAAGTTACAGAAACTATTGTGCTCTTTGTTTTAATTCAAATAAACAGAACATAAAATAAAATTTAAACAAAAAGTTTAGATACAAGGTAAGAGAAATTTCAAAAAAGAATATTAAAAGTTGACACCTATTGTTGCACTGACACTAGGCTAATAAGAATGTTACACTTACTTTGATCTTCTAACCAAATCAATAATAATCTTTCCATTTCAGTAATTAATCCACTATACTGCTTCGTAATAATTAATGTTTTCATTGGAGCACTGCCTTTCACATGTTCCATTATTCTCACTTTATCCTTTGTAATTTTTCTGGTACTGAAGCCTGATGAGAGAGAGACTGAAGCCTGATGCTTTCCCAATGAATGATGTATGGCCTTTCTCCAAATGCTTAATTATTTTTACTTTATTTCCATTGGAATCACCTTTCTCTATGCTGCAGGCTCGCCTGGACTTGCACTGGACTCTGGCTTTGGAAGCATGGTTCTCACAAAACTCAATAAAAAAGACGGAAGTGATGCTGTGCGTAGATGACCACGTAAACAATAAGACGAGCTGCTAGCGTAAAGATGCTGTGCTAACAAACCCCTTATGCCATGTGGGTTTGTTTACATATGCAGAAGAAACTAGTTCCTGAATTATTAATTTAATTATTTAATTATAAATTATCCTCATGGGGAGCCTTCGGAGCTCTCTGGTAAGTACTAAATGCCATAAATCAGATTGTCCGTAACCCAGGGACCGCCTGTACTCATTGTTTATCTTGAGAATATGTAGAAGATGGGTTGTATCTGCTGGGCTATATCAAAGGGTGAGGTTTCTTTCTGTCTTACCTCTTTAGCCATTGCCAGTCATGCACATTACATTCTAGTTTAACGTCCATTCAATAGTAAAATTATTTTCTTCTCTTCCGCCTTTGAAGGAAAGTTTTCTGCTGTGGCAGGAAAATTTTATTTTTAATTATATTTCTCCATCACAGTTTAGCCCTGATGAAGTAAAATAATACTTGCGAGAGAGTTCAGGAAATTCCACCCCAAAATATGGTATGCTGATTACTTTCAACTGAAGGCAGTTGGGAAACAGCAGATGCAGACAGAGGCTTTCTCTGAGCTCCCCCCATCTGCCTAAAGATGGATCCTCTAAAAAGAACCCAGTTGTCATGAATCCTCTTGTGGGGAATTTTCTGAACCAGGGAGGATTAACTCAAATCACAGAAGAGGAGACTGGAGGCTGACACCATGCCCAGACAGATTTCGTCACAGGCTATCACCTGTTCTTCTAAGGGCCTATTCATTTTCCCAAAAATCATTTAGTGTTGGGGGGAGAAGGAAAGGAGACAAAGGGAGAAGGGGGGACGCAGGTGTGGCAGGCCCACAAGGAGGTCAGCTGCTCCTCCCTGTGGAGCCAGGTCTCCAAGATAGGGGTCGCCAGAGAGGATAAGAAAATTGATAGGAGATAGAATAAAAGAATATACAGAGACTAAGGTATAGTTTATAGTTTTATATAAAGAGATCAGAATAATCACAGCAGGGTACTTAGGCGGCTAGGCAGATCCCCATAACCGTCTAGCAATATGGTTAGATTCACATAGGTTTTTATAATCACAAATCTCAATTACTAGTTGTCACGGTAACACATTTGCAATATCAGGGAATGCAGTAGCTAGGGGAGCAGGATTACACAGGCAGTGGGTTAGGGTCAAAAGTCCTCTCAAAGGGCTACTAACAAATCTTTATCTATCTAGGTGAACACACAGGTACAAAGTCTTTCAGGGGCTAATTTTTAAGTTCTAAGAGGTAGTCATCAATTAACAGAAGTATAATAAAAGTGGTATAGTGACTCTATATTTCTTTGATGTAGTCAGTGTGGACTTCAAGGTAAACAGACAGTCAGTCAGGAGTGAACAGAAAGCCTGAATTTCTACAAACAGGTTGTTTATAACACAGAGGCATGTCTCAGAGCAAAGTATACTCATTGTCTCCGGCTCCCATCCTGTGGGCTAGATATTTACCTGTGTCTCCACATTGGAGACCCAGAAAAACTGCACAGAGAGATAACCAGGGAGTCTCTTGGAATACTGCCCTACCGGAAATTTGAGAGCTCTTCCATGATAACAGCCTCTGATAAGTGAACCATTGAGTTCACACATTCTTTCAGGGCAAAGCCCTGCAAACTCCTGTTTCTGTCTTTAGTGTAGCAATATTGGGCAATACAATAAGATAATGATCTTATGAGCCACATTTCATTAATTCCTCAATCGTATTTCCCCAACAATTTAGTTTCCCTTAAGTTGCTTCCTCTCCCCTTCTCCTGTCCCCTGTGAATAGGGTATGTAAGCTTCTAGATCTCACTGGATTTTGGGGTATTCACTATTCTTTCAAGTAATGCCTCCCTGGATATAATAATTTGTATACCTTTTCTCCTGTTACTCTGCCTGTTGTCAGTTTATTTCATAGACTCAATTATCTTCCCTTTCCTACACTTGCTGTCCCTTTACAAAATAGTGACCAAAACCAGATAGCATAAGATATTGAGCAAACATATTGTGATGAGAGAGAAGTGAATACATGTCTTTTCAGATTAGAGAATTCTATTGCAAAATAATAAAATAAAATATTTTAAGTTCATTTGAATGGATAATCTGGAGATAGAAAAAAGGCACTTTTAGAATTTGATATAAAAATATGTAGGAGGGAGATAATTGTGAAATTAATCTACCAAGAAAATTGTCACAAAAGACAAAAATACATTTTAATTTTGTCTAAAGTAGTTTGATAGGAACTGATAAATGTGAGTGATAGAACGTAATGAGTCAAAATGGAATACTGGTATTATGTGGTGAAATGCATGTTTTACATCTATAATTATGCGTTATAATTTTATGCCTTTAAAGAGCCTTCTAGACTATGGATGCAAATCATAGTATATGAGTTTTTAAAAATATTTTATGTTTTATGCTAAATTGCCCTTGTTGTTAAGATAAAGAGGAAAAACAAATATAGTTGACTTACAGAATCAAGATTATAAAACTACATTACACTTATAAATGCTTCTGGTCATAATTGTGCAATGGACTAAGGTCACAGTAGGAAACCATGCAAAGTGAAAAATATTCTAGACGAAGATTAAATTGCACAAGCACCATTCCTGGATGTTCAGGTTGCAGCACCCTCCCACATGCTAATGAGATTATGATGAGATAAGTAACAGGTGGATAATTAGCAGCTCGTTTCCTTGTGTCTAGCTAGCTCCACCCTGATTAAAGATCCAGACAAGAATTTGGGGGGAATTGGTGAGGTAGATCAAGGATGAGCTCACCAGGGATGGACCCAGTGGTTAGCAAAAGAAAATATACTGAGTCTGTGTGCAGGAGAACTTCTCAGATACAATGCAGAGGTATTCATGCTTCCACTTATTTAAAGATAGTCATTTCAAATTAACTAAATTGTTTTGTGTATCCTTGTGGCTCCCCTTTGTCTGCCTGTCAACACTGTTACAGGAAAAGAAACCTAACCTGAGAAAGAACAGCAATTACTCTCCTGGTCGTCTGAGTCAAGTGTTTGGGGAGTGTAGAAAACATTGCAGCCTGATGATTAGGGTGCTTTGTCACATCATTCATTCTTCCAAAGTGGGCCGAGTTCTCCCTTTAAGGAAGGAGTGGAGGTAGAATGGGAAATCAATAAAGTAAAATTGTAGTAAAAATGGGAGAAAAAGAAATCAAGCATAAGTTTAAGAAAAATGGAAAATTATATTCCAAACAATTGGGGCTTCTAAAGCCCTCTTTAGAAAATCGATAGTAATATGTAGGCAACACTATGCTAAAAGGATTTATAGAATCTTGTACCTTTCAATTGGGGGCTTTGATATTAGGCCTTTGTCCATTGATACAATGTATTGATTTCACCCCCATTGTCCATGAGTTGCTTTTATTTTTTTAAGAGCACTACTATATTGTGAATCACAAAGAACCCTGTGGTTTATACAGTTGGGAAGTTACTATCTTTTCTTATTACCCTAGGACTCAAAGCAAGACAGAAACAGCAGTAAAAAGAAAGAGAGGCTAGTGAGTTCTTTCTTTCCCCTGAGCTCGGTTCCTCTTTTTACAATGGCCATAATTGAAATATTAGTCAATTTTAAGATGGAATCATTTTTTTATGATTGTTCTCTGTTATCTCTTTAAAGAGATGCAGTGTGGAGATGAAGAAGAATTTAAAAATCTTGCTCCTTCATTTAAAGCTTTAATTTTGTCTAAAAGAGTAAGTTGAAGTGTATTTCTTCATTCCGTGTCACTTGAATCTCTGCTTTAAAATAGTGATTAACTGAAATCACAATTTTAGGGATAAACAAAATTTTAACAAATTTGTCCGACACATGCGGGCTTTGGTATAATAAATATTTTCATATCACTCCTTGGCACATCTAGTTTTTTTCTTTTAGAATTCTTGATTGATTTAAAACTTGAACTTAATGAAACCAAAAACCTCCTCTGTAAAGGACCAGATAGTAAATATTTTGGATTTTGCTAGTCATAAATTCTAAATGTTGCAATTACCCAACTCTGCCCTTATAGCATGAAAGAAATATGAAAAAAAAATGAGTGTGGTTGTGTTCTAACAATTCTTTATTTACAAAAATAGGATTTAGCCTGTGGACAATAGTCTACAGACACTGGCTAAAAGGATATGTAAAAAGTATATATTACAAAACGTTGAAACAGCTTAAAATTATAGAAAAAAATAGAGAACAAAATATACACTAGCCAAAACTTTTTTACCTAAAGATGATGATTATTTAAATTAATATATTTTCCAGATTTTTTCTACATATGTATATGACAAAGATAAAATTATATTTAATATATATTTAATAAAATATTTTTGTATTCTATTTTTATATTCAATATTATCTTTTTATGCCAATGAAATAGTTTTGAAAACCTCATTTGATTTATAAAAATAGTAAAATTTAATGGCTATAAACTTCATTTTGTAATCATCTCCTTTGGTTGAAGTTTTATTTTGTTTCCCAACTGTCTACCGTACTGCAAATGTTATATGTTTTAGATAGAATTTAACTACTTTTATTTTTTGTTAATTAGGTATAATTTTAGAAGTGGAAATACTACATTAAAACGTGTTCACTTTTAAAAAATCTGAATACGGACTGCCAGATCACTTTTTAAAAGCACAGGATTTCCTGTTTCATCACATGCTCATTAACAGCCATGATTATAGTGTAAAGTAACTTTTTCAATTCTTTTTTTCTAAATTAAATGAAAGAGAGACAGAGACAAAGAGAGCACTCTAAAAACGTATTTCCAATTTCTGAAAGGAGTTAAATATTTTATATATATACAGTATGAATGATATGTTTCTTCTATTTATAACATGGCATTGAGAAATATTTTTCTTCTAATGAAAAAATTATAATTATACTAACTGCAACTCTGCTTATTCAATCTCACAAAGCAAGGAAAGGGTTTCTGAAATTTTCCCATCTCAGGAAACTACAAAATTACAAGATTTACAGAAGCCACCAAAAAGTAATAAATTATGTAACATTGTGGCAGAGATCTCAGCAGGTATCCAAGTAAAACCTGGCTGCTCAAGAATTCCAGTGGTTAGTAAAGCTATGTAAAGTCATTCATACTTTACAGGGTAGCAAAGTAATGAACAATTTTTCCCAATGCTAGGAGAATTTATGGAAAGTCCATAGCTACATTTTTGGGAGGAGGTGGCAAAACTTGGTGATTAAGTGCACTTCAAAGTCAGTGAAAATAGGAAGTAACAGTACATGAAGTAGTACATATGTATGAATATATAATACATATGACCATAATATTTGTGGTAATCCTCATAAACCCAAAATAGAAAAGTATTTTAGCTCAGTAATAGACTTAGGATAATATATTCACATCATACTCTGAGGTACATATAAATCCAGTTGACTTCCAGAAATGACAAGCTGTAGGGCCAAAGTGATTTTCCTGAATACAAACCTCTAAAACTTGGACTTAATATTTTCAGCTTCAGAAATGTTTACTGGTACAATTGGTTAAATTTATTGTCCAAGCTATTATTCCAATTTTCAACATTTGAAGTGAACATCCTTAAGCCTACATGAAATATGCTACTTTGTATACCATAGCAAGATAAAATAATTATTTTTATTTTTCTAATTTTTAATTTTAAAAATATTCAAACAGAGATATGCAAACATGTAGTAGTACCATAAATATGCATGAGTCTATCACCCAGATTTAATAATATTTACTGTATTTATCTATCTAGATAACTATAAATACAGAAGTTTTTAATTTTTGTTTCATTTTTCTAAGTAAGCCATTGAAAATAAGTTGCAGACACTATTAAGATTTTACTCCCAAGGTAATTTAGCATTCATATATAAAAATCAGGACATTCTCCTATGTAATCTCAATCCCATTATTTCTTCCAAGAAAATTAACAACAATTACCTAATGTAAAATATCTAGTATATACCTAAATTTCAAAAATGTTCCCAAAATGTAGCTGTTATATAAAGCCAACATTATTATATTGTTAATCTCTTTTAATCTAGAATAGTTCCCCAGCTCTTGTTTTTTACATTGCGGAAGACACATTTATGAATTTCAAGACATATAATAGAAACTATCAAAAATGAAACACATGCAAATACTGGAAAAAAATAATCAGAGCAATGGTGAGCCACGGGAAAACTTTATGTGGCCTAACAAATGTGCAAATGCAGTCCATGACAGAAAGCAGAAAGAGAAGGTGACAAGAAAGTTCATGTATTATGTAGAAAACCACAATAGAACTTGAATGACCACGTCATGGGATTTGGAGAGAGTAGGGTACGAGGCATATGAAAGGGGGCATGTCGGACATGTATTAAATGTCATGGTGTGGAGCGATCTACTTTTGAAAAGGCCTACTTGAAGACATTTGTATTCCAGAACAATAACTAAAAGTAAAAATTGATTTCAGAGGGAAGAGAATGGTTGCATAGCTTTTGAAATGTGTCTCAACAATATGATGAGGGTAAGTAATCATGGGCAGGGAACAGAGTGGAGAGATTTGAGAACCATGTTATGGAGTATTGCAAAAGTTAGAGGAAACACAGTCCTTCGCTCACGATCCTGTTTGCAAGATTGGGGCTCCCCAAACAGATCAATAATTCACTAGAAGGACTCACAGAAGTCAGGGTTATGGTTATTAAAAGGAAAGAATATGAGTTAAAATCAGCCTAAGGGAGAGACTCATAGCGCAGAGAACAGGAGGATTCCAAACATGGAGTTTGTAGGTGTTCTCTCTCGGTGGAGTCATGGACAGTGTTAACTCCTCTTGGAAATAATATGTGACAATACACATAGAGTGTTACCAAGCAAGGAAGATTACCCAAGCCTTGGTGATTGTTTTTTGTGTGTGTAAACATTCTTTATTCATTTGTCTACCCATCTTTTAGGGCTTTTTATATCTAACTCTGTGGTGCCTTCCTTTGTAATCCAAGCAGAATTCATTTGTCTTTGTTTTATGTTATTTTAGCATTTAATGCTTATGTTAACTACAGAAAATTGTATATTTCTCTCTTATTACCTTGTAAATACATGTAAGCCAGGAAACACATTTTTTGGAGCATGGAGAAGTAAAGTCTTCCAATAATTGAGAGTTCAAAGACTTTGTACTAACTTCATCCCAAAAACATAACTCTAACTTAGAAATGCTAATGTCACCTATCTGTACTTTGAGATCAGAATGCTATCTGTAGAGCAAAGACTTTGGTTTCAGTAACAGACTAGGCAGGTCTAGGTATTTGAGGGAGAGAAATGGAGAATTACTTGAAACAGGGACTTAATTATATGAGTGAGATTATTTAATATGTGTTTACTCTGTGCCAGGCACTATATTAAGCTCTTTTCATGAATTACATCAATTATGAAACCCAGAAAGGCATAAAAATGCTGAAAGAATAAGTAAGGGGTAATGTATTCCAACTCAAAATTGTCAGGCCAGGAACTACATCCAGTTGTTTCATTTATATTTTGGAGCTGCAATTATGTCAGGCACAAGTAGAAAGAATGAAAAATGAATAAAGCCTTCCTTTTATCCTAACATCCATTTCCAATTCTTTCAATTGCTTAGGCCAGCTGATATTGTTTTCTTCCAGTATTTTGTCTCGTGTTTTAGGGTTTTCTTTGATTCTATATTTGTGCCCCCCTCCCCCAAAATGTATTTATTTTCTGTATAGGAATTCTGCCTTTTTTGGTCCCTGTCCATAGTGACAAATTCATTTTTTTATGAAGATTATGAGAAAGAATGGAACTATAGGTGTGTATTTTAAAGAGATGAATGCTCTGTTGCGTTATAAAATGATCTGTAGTGGATATTAAATATTATTCATGAAGAGCTTCCCTGAATGGCCAATTTTAGAAAACAACACCCTATTCAGTTTGCATATAAATATATACATCAAAATAACCCCTTCTATTTTTTTGTAAGCACCACAGCACACTAACCCACTGTTTCTTATCACTTGGCTGACACACTTGCCTGAGCTTTGCTAATCCTTTCCTAAGCTATAGAATAGATTTGAGCCAGAGTAGAGTCATTATCCCAAAACAATAACAACAAAAAAAGATGTTGAAAGTATGCCTTCTGTCCTTTAATTTCAACAAGATTAGCACATTTAGAAACAGCTTTATAAAGTTCAGTCTGCATATGGTTACCATCATTTTCTCTTCTAGAATTAAAATGCTCACATTTTATTTATCTTGAAATTAATCAATATAAACACAAATGGCAAGTATGCACGGACAGCCATTGCTTGAATTTTTAATACAAATCTCAAATCCAATTGACATTTTGTGCTATTTTCCTTTCTTCTTTATACCCCATAATAACCTTTTTCTTCTCAGCATTTTATTTTTAGAACTTTGCTTATAGGATGGACCTAGTACGCATCATGTATCAGTTCCCAAATGGTCAAGTAGACATGATCAAACAAAAAGCAAATTCTTCTACTATTTTCATTATAGAATGCCTTTGGGATAGAATTTTATATCATGTTGCTTAAGGTTGGTATCTTTTTTGTCCTCTTCCTCAAAGTGCCATGATATGAAACTAAAATGTCCACATTCCGTTCATTGTGTAATTGATCACATACATTTAATTGTCAATTAAGCATGGCATAAGCAATGTCTTTCCTAGGTATGATATATATGCTACACACTCTGCATTTAGTTTCTTGATAGAAACTGTGATAGTCAGCAGATGTGATGTTTTATGTGCTATACATTTATAAAATGTATTCTAATAATATTATGCTATATTGTAAATATCAGATGCCAGCACTGGCATATGGTAACATTTATTGACCTAATGTCTGATCAATAATATTCTTTCACTATCTCAGTTCTGATATTTACACATTAGTTAAGTTGAAGAAGTTAATTAGCCATTCTCAAATACCCTAAAGCCTAGATGTAGATAATACTGTCAGATTCCAACGAATTAACACCAAAGCACATATCAAAATATAAGCAGCACTTAGTAAGCCTAGATTGAAAATACCTCTGTAGTTGTGTAGCTGTGATATCTCCTTTAGTCAACAAATGAGTATACTTAAACCTAAAAATTGATAGTTATCAAAATAATAAAGAAATGACTGATTCCTAGTAATATGGTATCTATAATACAAAGGAAAAATTTTTCAGAGAAAGTTTTGAAACCATATATCTGAATACCTACTTAAATTAAATTTACATAAAAATTTTAAGAGACACGAATATCTGACTTTCCAAATTGCTATCAATATAAGGAAAAGTAGCCTGCTCCTAAAGACAGACGCAAATGCAGCCTGTGAGAAGCAGTCTCTCAGAGTAAGACAGAAGACTGAAATTTTATATGGAGTTGACACAAGAATCCTAAAATTATCTGAAATAATTTAACATAGTGTAAAGCAGTAAAATCTACTTTGTATTCTAAGGTATTACAATTACTATTACAATGAGTGTTTAAAATCTGAATAAATTGATCAACACTTATGTGCACATATGATAGTAACATTTATCAGATGTCAGGCAGGTGGGAGGGGGAGGAGGGGATGGGCATATTCACACCTAATGGATGTGGTGCGCACTGTCTGGGGAATTGACACGCTTGAAGCTCTGACTCAGGTGGGGCAAAAACAATATATGTAGCCTAAACATTTGTACCCCATCACAAGCTGAGAAAAATTTTTAAAAATGAATAAATACGTACACTTACTGTTATGAGTTGGATTGTGTCTCAGCAAAATTCATATGCTGAAGTCCTAATCCTAGTACCTCAGAATTTGGATTTGGATTTGAAGTCAGGGCCTTTAAAGAGGTGACTCAGTTAAAATAAGGTTATTAGGGGCCCTAATCCAACTTGACTGGTGTCCTTGTAGAAAGAAATCTGGGCACAGAGGGACACACACACAAAGAGGAATGACCATGTGAGGACACAGGGAAAAAGTGGCCCTCTGCAAGCCAAAGAGTGAGGCCTCAGCGAAATCCAAACCTGCCAACACCTTGATATTGGACATACAGCCTCCAAAACTGTGTGAGAAAATTAATTTCTGCTGTTTAAGCCACCCAGTCCGTGGTAGTTTGTTATGGCCATCCTAGCAAACGAATAGACTCGTATTAAAGAAGACAATGATAACTAAAATAAGGTATGGCCATTATGTCCTACTAAAGGAAACAAAGAATTGTGGCATTGTTTTGGATCATTGTCATAACAAAAGATAATAGGTCTGAAGCATAAGAAGAAAAGATGGAATAATTAATTATCCTGGAATACAAATGAATATTATGCCCTTCCGTGTACGTCCATGCACATATATAGATACTTCGTAATTAACCTTTATGTAAGCAGATTATGTGACAAAAGAATAGTTATATTTCAAAGTTCAGAGGAATTGAGTTAGGCTAATGACATAATCATGGTTATTTTAATAAAAAAAAGCAAATTACTAACTTTCTTCCGTCATTAAAAGCACACTAAATAAGTGAAATGATATTCTAATTTCCAATTTTTAGTCATGAATATATAAACCTCTATTTCCATACCTATACATACCACACGACTTGATTGTTTTGTCTGTGAAGAATCTACCCTCTGTATAGAGCACAATGGGAAAGTGAGAATTCGTCTGATTCTGTTATCCTTTTTACCTTGTACATGTTTTTTAAAAAAGCACATTTTAATACTGTATACCATTTTATCATTTTCCTTCTGTTCTTTAAGATATATTTTTAAAAATTCACAATCTTATGAAGTTGACGAGTTAAGACAGATTGTTGCTTTAGGCTCATATTGCTTTATCTTCATTATTATTTTCAGTGTCAACCTACTTGCATTGATACGTTTCTATCTTCATTCTAATGATATTTTCAGCTTATATTTTTTCTTGTTTTTAAGTTAATACATTAAGTAAATTTAGTCACACTTATAAGTTTTCCACACATTCAGTGAAATATTTTCATAAAGACAAGAATTTTATCCATTCTACATAACAAAAGGAAATCAGACATGTAATGAATATGGTTCATGTAGTTCTCTATTATAATACTACAGATAAATACAAGGGATGTAACTAACTTGGTCCCCATAGTTCTCTATTCTAATATCGTAGACCCCTTGGAATTTGTTACACATCTTATTATTTATAATATCTACTTCACTGATGTTTTTGTATTGAAGCAAAGACATATTGGTATTTTATGCCTTTGCAATTCCTTAGAAATAAGCAACTATCCCCAAATTTTATCTAAAAAAAAGAATCCTTCCTTTACAAATATAACCTGTTCCCCTTAGCGATTATGTAATACAAAGACTACATATCCATATATAAGATGTTGACATAAGTTTGTCATGAAGTTTCATTAGGCCAGGAATCTGAGGCTGTGTATAATAAATGTAGCAAAAATATTATAGTTACTGATTCAGTGAATCTCATCTAGCACCATGATTTTAACAATGGCATACATTCTGACTTTGTGCTTTGTTTGCAATGTAGTCTAGCAATTCAGAATTTATTTTCTATCCATATTTGTTGATTACTGCTTATTTGGAGATGTCTAAAGCAGTCACTACACCCGGCCTCCTAGCCATACAATCTATACAGTGGTTTGTCCACAATGTTGGCTGAGAGATAAGCTCTTCTTTAATTGCCTCTCTATCCTTATTATTTCTTACCATTTCCCTACTGCTCACATTGTTTACAGGATTTTTTCTACATGCTATTGTCTAACACTTCTTCAAACTGCCTGGTTCAAATTATCATCCTCTACCGTACCCAATCAGAGATACGTACCGTATCCAATCCTCTAAATTCTGTCTACAATAGAGACTTGGGTTTTTTCCTATGAATTATGACAAATGTGTTGAAATTTCTACCTTTATTGTGAAATAGTGAATTTCTTATTCCTATTCTGTCAGTGTTTGCTTCAATTATCTTGAAGTTCTGTTTTTTATGAACATTTCTTGCAGTGCAGGTATACTGAGATGAATTCTCTCAGCTTTTGTTTGTATAGAGTGAAGCCTTTATTTTATCTTCAATTTGGAAAGATAGTCTTCCACGTATAAATCTCAAATTTGACTTTTTTTTTTTTTGGTGCTTTAAAGATATTATCCCATTTTCTGCTGTTTTACATAGTGTCTGTAAAACAGTCTGCTATAAATTGTATAAGTTCTATTTATGTAACTTGTGTTTATTCTATGGCTGCCTTTAAAATTTCTCATTATCATTGTATCCGCACTTTAACCTCTGCCTCCTCCTTTTTTTATTTAATTTTTCCAATTAATGCTGTTATTATTTTCTTGTTATTTGCATTGGTGTGGTTTTCTTTTTGTTCATCTACCTGGAGTTGATTTTTGACATTAGTAATATTAGCTAAAAATTCTATTATTTTCCTAGAACTTTCTAAAATTCTCAGACACACACACACACAAAAAGACAATGAATCACTTTTAAGTTTGTGCTATGTGAATGATTTCACTGTTGCATTTTATTGGAGATAATTAACTATGTATTTTATTAATAGAATGATGATACAATTTTTTTTAACATAAAACACCAAAAAAAAGAATAAGGAAATTATTTATTTGGTTGTTTACATATTAAAAGAATTTTTAAAATCTACATTCCCCAGTAGAAGATTTAGTCAAATAAATACCCAACTCTACTAAAAGTATGCAAAATGCAAATTCCATCTACTTCAGAAAGAAAAGAGATTTTCCTAGAGGTTTGGCCTCCCCAGCCTCCCTTTATAAGAAAGAGAACTGTGCCACTTCTTGTAGCTAAAGAAAATATTTATAATACCGATGAGTCTCACTGGAGGTAGAAAACAGGATTTAAACTAATGTCCATACAGTCTAGTGCTAGAAATGATTTAAGAACAATAAGCTCCTTACATTTCAGTTTAGATTTCTATTCCTTTGGATAAATTACTTAGATAAATATTGCAGCATTAATTATAATTAGTAACCTGGAAAAGTATTTGCCTCTGACTGGAAAATACAAGACTTGAGATTCAATTCCTTGTGAAATGTAAAACTCTTTCGCTCATTAAGAATTCTGAAAATAGTTCTCACTTTTATTGGGTAGAGCATAAACAGCTTTAATAATAAAAGATTAAACAAATATGTATTTCATAAATGTGTTACCAAACTAATTTGATTTTGAGTTTGACTTTTAATATTGTGACTATCTATTGCCTTCTTATTCATAGAACATATTTCTAATATGATGTTTGTGCTTTAACAAACTAAAAACACCTATTGTTTGGGAAGATTCTCTGGAAGGAAGGCAATCTTCAAGTTGCAGTAATAATATTGTTCAGTGTTATGTATTTGAAGTTTCCAATCACTAAATTTTTACCAAGAGATTTCATTTATACATAAATCTATTAAAATTTTTCCTACTAATAGTTCTCTCCTTATAAAGGGAGCATGAGGAG